>PVJO010013734.1:0-50711 GCA_004026905.1 Hystrix cristata | reverse complement strand
CTCTAGCTATTTTTAAGAGGTCTTTCTTTTCATTCTCACTAATTGCTGACCTGTCTTCTAGTTTTGAGATTCTATCTTCGCTCTCATTCATTCAGCTTCGTATACTTTCCAGTGAGTTTTTTATTTTTTGGATATCTGTTTGGATCTGTTTCATGGGCTCCATTTCTTTGCTAAGTTGTATATTCAAATTTTCGATTGTATTTCTTAGTTCCTCTGTTTTTTTATCTGTGTCTACCCTGAACTCACTAAGCAAATCTTTCATTATGTTGGTCATCTCTTTCCTGACCTGATCTATTACCTCTAGCCTGATGTTCTCTATTGCTGCACCTATCTGTTTTTCAACTTCTGTTGCTATCATCTCTGAGAGTTTGATTGTGTGTCTTCTGACATCCTTGATGTCATTGTCCTCTGTATTTATTCTGGGTGTGCTCGGGGTCTGAGGTTCCATTTTTCTTCTGTGTCTGGTCATTTTCTTTGTATACATATGTACTTTACCCTTCTTAGCTTGTTCTCCGAGTTGCTTTGGTATTTTCTTTGTATGAGGTTACAAAAAGATAGGTAATAGTGTCCTCCTCGGGAATGTCTGTTTTTGCAGTTTCTTCTGGGTATATGTATTTCTTGGTTCTTATGACCTTTAGGCCTCCAGGGTTATCTTCAATGACAAGGTCATGGTTGGCTCTACTTGGTAATGGTGGCTTCAGAGAGGGAAAGGGAAAATAAAGTTACAAAGAAAAAAGCTAAAAGAGGGACAATGGGAGAAGAAAGAAGAAGAAAAAACAAACATACAAACAAGCAAAAAAAAAAAAAGGCTGGGGGAATAGCAGAAGACAGTGTTATCCGTGTTGAGTCCCCGACCTTATGCATATATGTTGATGGATCCAGACCCAGCCGATGCGCGGGCCGGTTCTGTGCTCTGGGTGTGGGGCCGGGGTGTAGGCATGGCCGCACAATGCCCGCAAACCTGTCTCACCTCAGCCCACTGTATTCTCCCATTTAGAAGACTGATCGCACTGTCCTGGGCCACCCCGCCGAAGCTGGGCAGGTCCTTGCAGCTGGCAGTCCGGTTGCGCTGCCTCCCGGGCCGGCTCTGTGCCCTGGGTGTCTAGGATAAAATCTTAAGAAGTCTGATTTTCATGTCCATACTCAACCACAATAAAAAATTATTAGTGAATAAATTAGTAAGACTTAGTAAGTATGCCGTATAAGAAGAATTAGACAAATCTGCTGGCTAGCCTTTCCATTACTCAACCGATTACCAAATGTACTGGCTATTCAACTAAGATAGAAGAAAATAATTAAAGCATATGAAGATTGGAAGGCAGTACATTTCTTTAGGCAGTACATTTTATCATCTATGTACATATGTAATTTTCAAAATGAGATTATCAATTATAATTTAAAAAGTAGGTTTAGCAAGTTGTCATAATGTAAGTGTAAGAAAGTAGCAAACCTCTAAGTTCTTCAAAATGTGCATGTTGATGAGAGAAGTTATCAGAAGTGGATGAAAAGAAGAACCACGTTGGAGTCTAAACAGTCTTAAAGCTATAAAAATTGTATAGTTTTCCTAGTAATTTAATCGTCATGTTAAAAAATCATTGAGCATTTATATACCAAATTACTGGGAACTTTGGTAGCTTCAAACGACAAGGAGATCATGGGACAGAATAACTGCCCCACAAAGTTCAACATGTAGTAGGGCAGAAAATGTGATTAACAATAACCATTGTAAGGTGCGATACACCAGAACAAATCCATGAACATACTGTCATGTGAAGAAGCAGCAAGGAGATTTCATTCACTCCAGCTGTGTTGAAGGACCTTCGGTGAGGCCTAATTAAGAACGCTGAAGCTAACAATTGCAGATAAGAATAGTTTCATAAATTAACGTCAGGGAGGGCAGTCATGGGGAAAGGGAAGGAAGAGACTGTTGTGCAAGCGCTGGATGTTACTGATTTGGAGTTCAAGGAAAGTCAGCAGGCTCCAGGGACTGAGGCAGGCGCCTGACCGTGAGAATCATGGCCAGTGATCACCCTGGATCTGCTACGTGAAAGGTCTTCTATTTGACATGAGTAGTTCTATTTGTGTCCCACAGAAAATGTGGACTAGAGAATTGTGTTTGCGAAAGAAATCTTTCACACATTAAAGAACGGAGGAGAGAGAAAAAAGGTTGTGGAAAGAATTCAAGCATGTCACCGACAGGGGCGCTGGGCGCCGATAATCGCGCGGGAACATGGCTGAACCTGGGGTGAAGTCGGTGTTGTTTGTGTGTCTGGGTAACATTTGCCAGTCACCCAGGCAGAAGCAGTTTTCAGAAAACTTGTAAATGATCAAAACATTTCAGACACCTGGAGGATAGACAGTGCAGCCACATCTACAGATGAGGTGGGAAATCCCCCGACTATCAGGGGCAGAGTTGCATGAAGAAGCATGGCGTCCCCACCCGTCACGTTGCCCAGCAGATCACCAAAGAGGACTCCACCATGTTCGACTACATACTGTGTATGGACGAAAGCAATCTGAGAGATTTGAATAGAAAAAGTAATCAAGTTAAAAACTGCAAAGCAAAAATTGAACTTCTTGGGAGCTATGATCCACAAAAACAGCTCATCATTGAAGATCACAAAGTCAACACTCAGAAATCAATAGCATTCCTGTACACAAACAACAGACTCACTGAGAGAAAAATTAGGGAAACAACACCTTTCACAATAGCATCCACAAAAATGAAGCACCTAGGAATCAATCTAATGAAGGAAGTAGAAGATCTATACAATGAAAACTACAGTATGTTGAAAAAGGAGATTGAAGAAGATATCAAAAAATGGAAAGATATCCCTTGCTCCTGGGTAGGAAGAACCAATATAGTGAAAATGGCCATACTCCCAAAACTGCTGTAAATATTTAATGCAATCCCAATTAAATTACCAAGAACATACCTCACAGAATTAAAGAAGATAATCCTAAAATTCATTTGGAACCAAAAGAAACCTAGAATAGCAAAAGCAATTCTGGGCAACAAAAGCAAAGCAGGGTCATCACAATCCCTGACCTAAAGCTATATTACAAAGCTACTGTAATAAAAACAGCATGGTACTGGCACAAAAACAGACCCCAGGACCAATGGAACAGATTAGAAGATGAAGAAACAGGCCCAAACACTCTCAGTCACTTTATCTTTGACAAAGGGGCCAAACAACCTCACTGGAAGAAAGATAGCCTCTTTAATAAATGGTGCTGGAAAAACTGGCTCTCCACATGCCAAAGGTTAAAACTAGACCCGTATCTTTCCCCATGTACTAAGCTAAAATCAAAGTGGATCAAAGATCTAAATATTAAAACAGAAATACTAAATCTATTGGAACATAGAATAGGTCGAACTCTTGAAGATATCTGTGTAGGCAAGGACTTTATTAACAAATCCCCAGTTGCCCAGGAGCACAAAGAATCAACAACTGGAACCTGATCTTATTAAAAAGCTTTTGCACAGCAAAAGAAACTACCAACAGAGCGAAGAGACAACCTACAGAGTGGTAAAAATTTTTGCCAGCTATTCCTCTGACAAAGGACTAACATCTCGAATATATAAAGAACTCAAACATTTCAGACCCCCCCCAAATTTAAAGACTCAATCCAAAAGTGGACAACTGAAATGAACAGACACTTCTCAGATGAAGAAGTAGGAACAGCAGATAGACATATGAAAAAATGTTCAACATCACTGGTCATTTGAGAGATGCAAATTAAAACAGCCCTGAGATTCCACCTCACTCCAGAAAGAATGGCTATTACCAACAAATGAGCCAATAACAAATGCTAGAGGGGCTGCAGAGAAAAAGGAACACTTTTCCACTGTTGGTGGGAATGTAGACTAGTGCAACCACTATGGAAATCAGTGTGGAGATTCCTCAGGGAACTAGGACTAGAGATTCCATTTGACCCAGCTATTCCACTTCGTGGTATCTTCCCAAAAGAATTAAAAGCATCATACTGCAGGGATACATGCATACCATGTTTATAGCAGCACAGTTTGTAATAGCTAAATCTTGGAAACAGCCCAAATGCCCCTCAACAGTGGAATGGATAAAGAAAATGTGTTTTTTTTTATACAGTGGAGTACTACTCTGCCATAAAGAATGATAAACTTGAGATATTCCTAGGTAAATGGATGCATCTTGAGACCATACTCTTAAGTGAAATAAATTGGACATACATGTTTAAATACTGCATTGTTTCTCTGGTGTGAGAAACTGAAAGTGTAAATATAGACTAAAATATATTATATTGGGAAAGGGAAGAAAAAATACAAATGAGAAAGGGAACAAGGGAAGGGGAAAGGAACAGAGGGACAAGAGAAATAAGAAATGGAAGGAAAAAATGGAGACAAAACTTTTGTGAATGGGCAGGGAGGAGGGGTGAGGGGAGGGGAATGGGAATAAAAGAAGCAGCAAGATATATCATGTACAGGTACAAATCCCCTATGATGAACTTTATCACTAGGTACATCTTAAATATGCCATTAAAATGATAAAAAAAAAGAATTCAAATATGTCAGAGAAAGCACTGTTATTTCATTTTCAAAATCCTCTTGTTTCATTTTATGAAAATCTTTGTTTTTCTTTTTACTTTTTCTGATTAAAATGGTTCTGGCCTCTAAATATTGTTTGCTTTTACTTAACTCTTTTCATCTACAAATATCTCCCTCCTTGAGATAAAAGTACTTAAACACTAATCTACTGTTTGTGTATTGGGCTGCTGGTTTGCTATTTCACAAGCATATTAATAAAATACTACTATACTCCTACTATACTCATATGTCACTTAGTAACAGGATATCCCCCGTGAAATGCCTCCTTAGGAAATCTTGTCCTTGTGGGAACCTCACAGTGTTGACTCAAACCAAAATAAGATGGCTATGCTATGACTATGTGACATAATCTTACAGTACGATCTTTGTATATGTATTCTGTTGTTAAACAAAATGTTGTCATGTGGCGCATGCTTTTATATGTTTTTCTTTTTTAAATTTGACTTTGTCATTGGAGGCAAGACCATTTCTGTCTTTCTAAAATCATCTGTCACACTGAAATGACCTTATTGAGGAAAATTAAGCATTCACTGAGTTCCAAATTTAAATCTCCATCCTGAACATCTCCACTAAAGTAGTCTCTTAGATTCATGTATTTACTGGGCAGCTCAACTTGAATTTTAATAAGGGTAAAACTGTAGAGATTTAGTTTTCAATATTTCCTCAAATATGTCTACCAATAGTATTTGTCATCTCTTTAGAGGGTTTTTCAAGCTATAAAATTTGTAGGTTTCATTGGCTTTTCACACTTTTGATAAATCTCTCAGTTTTAACAGCAGTGTTTATTGAGACTCTGTTTACTTCTTGCTGCCTCTATAACTACTCGCATTGGTACAGCTCTAGTCCAAGCAACATCGCTCACACTTTGATTTTTGTAATAGTCTGTAGTGTATTTTAGTGGAATGACACTGTTAATGTGTTTGGGTGGATCGTGTTCTCTGTTCTTTTCAGTGGCTTCTCACCTAAGTCTGAATAAATGCCAAAGTCTGTGTCTAATTTACTAGGCCATTCTGTGTCTTTTTGTTCCTGTGTGCTGTGTTTCTAGAGCATTGTAGACACTGACTGCTCGAGCGTATTATAGCCTTTGTTCTGCCATCTTCTGGAATGTCCTTCTGCTGAAAATTCATGGCAAGGCTCTACGGCTTCATGTCTTTTTTCGAATACCATTTTCTCTGTGAATCTCTCCTCACAAATTTCATAAAACTGCAATTCTCCTATCATTTAAAATTTTCTTTTCTCAAGTCCTGTCATTATCCAACAATATTTATATGTATCTATTCATATTTTTATGATCCCAGGAGAAAAGCTCTGTAAGGAAGACATTGAACACATTCACTTTTCATAGAGGACTCTCTGGTACTTAAACAACATTTGAAACTTATTTGTTGAATAAAAGAATAAATAAGTCATCAAAGATAAATTGTTGTGTTTATTGGAAACAGAGTAAATCTGATGTCCTAACATTTCCTGTATCAGTTACTCTGACCCATTAAATTATAGCCTTAACTTAGTCACTGCAGTAAAAGAATTTCATGTTGAATATGTGAATCGATATTTGTTTTCAAAGAAACTTTTGGTATAAAGAACAAACTTGTGCTTAAATCTAAGAAGCTGCAGGTTTCAAAATGACAGGATGTATCTTTTCTTGTCTGAACAAGAATACTGAAATGATCACAGCAGGAGAATGGATTAGTGTGGATAAAAAAAGAAAAGATATTTCTGTTTTATTGTTGATTTCAACAAAGCAGAATCATTTTTTCTCATTTCTAACTTACCTAATTTGTTGTACCTCTGTGTTTACTGATGCTTTCTTGCCAAGCTGGTGAGCTGACCTCCTGCCTAGAGAATCTGTGCTCTTCACAGACATTTTTTCGTTGCACTTGTACCTCATTATTGCTCCTTGTACACACTTTCCCTTCAACAAGTTTCATGACACTGGATACATGCTTTGTTGCGATTCACTTCAGCATCCAGGTTATACTACGTCATTTCACTATAATCATCCTGAAAATTTCATCTAAAACAGTTGGCGATCTCCATTGAGCTTGCCAATCTTTAGAACCAGCTCATTCACCACCTTCTTTGTGTCTTTCATAGTCTATTAATATTTCATTCCTAACATCCCTTATTAATCCCTTATTATGTTATTTGTTTCTGTTATCCCAGAGAAACATTTGAAAGAATCATATAAATCATTTTAAGTTTTGCAATATAACTTCTAGCATTAAGTACATTTTGAAAAGGGAAATGTTTTATATTAGGTTTCTTCAATGTATTAAAAAGGAAAGATTATAGCTAAGTATTAGGTTAGAGCCCTAATACTTTTATACAAGTTAAATCTAACTAACCTTAATATAGATAAGGAACTGGAGATTAGGCATATGCTGGCATTTCCATATAATATCACATTAATCCTTCATTCTCTTATGGATTAAAAAAAGAAGGAAAGAATGAAAGAAAAAATGAAGGAAAGAAGGAAGGAAGGAATGAAGGAAGGGAGGCTGGGTTATGACTTTGATTTAAAATATCAATGGATTGATGAGTTCATACTTAAGTTTATTAGTTAACAATAAAAGGTTTATTTAATGTTAATTTATTTCCCATGAAGTCAACTTCTCTATTCATTTACTTTGTACTCTCTTGTTTCTTTAGCTGTCTGTTCCTTTTCTCAAACATAAACTGTAAAAATTCCATTTTAATTTACTTGATTATAAAACTATGCTTGTTGCTATAATTTGGGCTCTAAATTTTCCTCCAAAGGCCTATGTATTAAAGGGTTATTCCACAGCTCGTAGAGCTATTGTGTGGCAATGAAAACCTCAGGAGGTAGAATATACTAGTAGGTCTTCTAGTGATGGGGTCCTATCTTAGAAGAGAGTTGTGGGAACCAGATTTCTTCCTTTTACTTTCATGTCTAGCTGTGAGATGAGAATTTTACTCCACTGTGCACTTTCTGATATCATATACTGTCTCATTACAGGCCCAAATTAATGGAATTAACAGACCATCGATGGAAACCTCCAAAACTGAACGAAAGCAAACATTTTCTCCTATTAATTTGATTGTCTCAGACATTTTGTTATAGTGACAGAAAGCTGCCTAACACATCTGTTATTTAAGCTTTTATTTATTAACTCATTTATTTGTTCTCAACACAAAAATTTAGACAAAATACAGTGGTAGTTTTCCCTGGACCTCTTTCATATGCTTTGTTCAGGACAGAGAAAAATACAAACTAGTAAAGAAAATGCCAGGAAACAATATCTTGTAGACAGTGTTGATAGTATCTTTCTCATAGGAATGCACGAGCATCAGTTGCTGGAAATGACGTGATAATATAATACGATAGTGTTACTGCAGTACAGTTACACTAAATTTTAGAACACTTTTGTCAATATCAGAATTAAAAATATATTCATTACTATCCCAGGAAGTCTTACACATGAGATCTACCTCTATGTCTATTTTCTTATGATGACATAAGTGAAATGATACAGGTTTATTGATGGCTGAAACATTATCGTAGGAATGACATTCTAGAACTAATGGGACAACGGAGAGTTAAATAAATGTGAATTCATCATCACAATAAAATAAAATGCAGCTTTAGGAAGAAAGAGGGAATTCTCCCTATTCTGATATGGAAGGATATTTAGAGTAAATTTTATACTTTCTACACAAAAATTTATTTGGTTAATAAAGGAAAAATGAAAATGTGTTCAAAAATTTGTGGAGATACAAATAGATATATTTTGTAGACATACGAAATCAACTAATATGATTATTTGTAAAACAAATCAAGCAATGTTGCAAATTAAAGTATATGGCTGTACCTTATTATTACCTTGAACCAACTCAGACCCTGCACCTAGTTGTATTTTAGATTCATAGATGTAAATAGAGGGGTTTTTTGGTGAAAACATGCAGTATTAAATTATGATCTAATTTACAATACTGAATAGAGACATTTCATGACTTTTGCAGCAAGTTTATGTTGTTCATGCTTCATACTATTTAGATATAAACTGTTTTTCTTCATTTCTTATTAATATGTAAAAGCCATTGTCCTCTACATTAACTTTCTGATAAATATTTGGCTTCATGAACAAAATACCAGACACAATCAAATTTAAAGATACTAATTTCAAACCACAGATCTAGTATTTTACTATAATTTTATAGCATTTTTAATACACCTGACCACTCCACACTTAACAACAAATCCACTCGTCCCACTTACGTTTGTTTCTCCACTTCAGCTGTGGGCCAGTTCTTCCCATCTTCAGCAAACAGCCAACTGGCCGAGGGAAAGCTTGACCCACTTTCAGGTGCTGATCGGAACACGTCTCACGGGCTGTGTGCCGGGTCCCGCTGCTGGAAAGCTTTCATCCAGAGGTAGTAAGTGAACAGACTGTCCTTGAAAACTGGCCAACTTTCATTGTCCATTCTGAAGAACAGACTCCAAAAATGTTTTTTGATTTTCCCTCCTCTTTAATTCTTTAATGCTTTGTTCCCTCAACCAAAACAGGCCCGGCATCTGTCCATAGTTTTGTGGGTCCTATCTTTAATGTATTTAAAAATATACAAACTTATATGCAAATTGAAAAATGTTTTTAATCTGTTTTGACTACTTATCTATCTTCCTTGATGGTATCCAGAAGATGTTCTGACAACAATTTCCAGGTCAGCTGGTGAGATTCTCCTTGTAGGTTTCTCTTCCATAAACAGGAAGACATGGAATGCCCAGTATTCCTCTGCTTAGGAAAAAAGCAAGACATCCTGCATCTTGGGAAAACTTGAGTTAAATTTTCATATTCCATTTTGACTACACTTGGTATGTGCAGAAGAAGGAGAAGGAACAATTTCATCTTGTTTATGGCTGAGCAACATGGTGCTATACAGAAATTACTGCACAGGGAAGTACAGACTTTTGAGATGGGATCTCCCATCTCAGCTCTTCCTCGGTTGGTGGTCATCCATTCTCTTTGGGCGTCAGCTTCCTTCCTGCTATGGTGGGATGATAATAATATTTCCCTGCTCAAGGCAGGGCCAGCACTAATTGACGTATTAGGATCTTTTCAGATCTAGACTTCAGCCACAGTTATAGAAATAATTTTATTAGAATTTTACCAGTTTCCCAAAGAGGTCCTTAGGATGGCCTTTTTTTGGAGGGGAAGGTGCTGGGGATCGAACTCAGGGCCTTGAGCTTGCTAGGCAAGTGCTCTACCACTGAGCTAAATCCCCAACCCAAGAGGCCCTTAGGATAATGACAGATACAGAAAACCGATTCTATAAAGTTCTTGCCACTCAGAGCTGTAGTAAAAATGCAATTTATCAAATGCTCACTCCCTACCTACTAATATGAAGGCACTAAAACAAAATAGTAAGCAAAATCAACTGTGCCCCGAAACCCATTCACATTATGAAAGAAATGAAATGTGGCATACTAGGTATTGTTTGATTAGAATTTCCTGTGCTGTGCCAACCTATATGTGTATTTGTTTGTTCAAGTGTTCTCATCAATGAAATAAACAGTTTTGCTCCTTAGCAACAGTATCAGAATAAACAAATGTGCTTAGTGGGTATTTCTGGTTCTATGGAATTGACATCAAAAAGTGTATTTTAGGGCAGGGAGGTTAGAGAACTGTATTTAAATTCCATATTTAGACAATTTACGTCTGTATTGTTTTCCAAGATAAATTGCACCAAGGAGGAAAATATTGTGCAGATACCCCTATCTCATGGAAAAAGGGTTTCAAGTCCTGAGAGAACCCTGGTGACTTGGAAGAACACAGTATTATTGTTATGAAGGAACTTCGGTGATGGAATGAAGGTTGCTGATTAATTGGTGGTGGGCTGAAAGTTGCTAATTGACTTTAATATTAGGAGATTATTCTAGATTATCCAAGTAAACCCAATGTAATCAGATGAACATGTAAAAGCAGAGGATGACACAAGATATCAAAAAGATGTGGCAGAGCAGAAACAAGAGTTTTGAATCCTGAGACAGACAAGACCCACTAGTGGTGGCAGTAGGTCATAGAGAAAGCACAGGAAGAGTCAGCCATCTAGGAACCAAAGGCTTCCTAATAAGCGCCAGCAGAGTCACGGAGTTCTGGGTGCTACAAACACCAGAGACTGAATTTTGCCCAGATGAGTCTGGAATTGGATTACCTAAGAAAGAATGAAGCTTTGCCAGTGCCTTTATTTTAGCACATGTCAGATCTGACCCACAGAAACTATGAGATATAAATCTGTGCTGTTTTAAGCTCCTAAACTTGTAATTTGTTGTGACAACAAGAGAAAAATAATATCATCATATCCTCTTTCTTCTGTAGCTTTATTTGCCTTCCTGTCCCTTACAGAGAATTATGGAAAGATTACAGAAAGCTGGATCAGCAAAAAGAAAAAAAAAAAAACAATTTGGTGAGGGTCTATTATTATTCCTTTTACAATTTTACCTTTATAGATATTGATGTGATAGCAGTATGTTTAATTACAAACCCTTTGGCAGACCTTACATATAGAACAAGTTCTAAACCATGTGTGTGTTTGTGCATAAGAGAGATTGAGAGGTTTGGGTTATTCTTCATATGTTCACTGTGACTTATAGCACATTCACTTTTTCAAGAGAAAAACTCCATAAATTGTTAAAACTCCACAAATTAAGTGTTCTAATATGTGTATTACATACACAGAAAATGAGGCACAGAAATTTTTAAGCGATCTGCCCAATGTCACTTAGATGAAATTCTAACTGAGCAAAATGCAGCCAACTCTAGTGAGATAAAATATTTAACACTGGTGAACTTGCAAAAGTAGCATGAAGTCAAGAGAAAATGCTCGGAGACTGCCTGCCCAAAGCAGGAATACCACCGGGCAGTCAGTCTTTGTCAAGATAAGAATATATGGGTTTCCTGTTGGCTGAGGGAACATCTCATTTGATGTCTGAAGCTTAAATTTTCTTGATATTTTCAAATGAGGTGTCTCAGCAAAAGGACAAATGACAAAACACAATATGTAGAGTGGACAATATATTGACAATATATTGAATGGTTCATCTGCATTTGAACGGTCAGACTTAATAAAATCTTGTAATAATTGTGGTGCGTGGAAGTAAGAGATGGAGAGAAAAAGACTAGTTTGAAAGAGTTCATGTAAACCCTAAAGTTCCCTCTGTATAATCATACATCTTTAGCCTATGCCAGCTGCCATTTGATTATCTGCTATGGAGAAGTAAAAAAACAAGTTAAAAAAGTTAAAAAAAAAACAAGTTAAAAAGTTAAACAAGTTAAAAAAAACTGTGGAATTAGTGACATCCCACAAAATGGAGACAACTCTACATCCATACCACTAGTGTGGAGTTACATCTCCTTCGTCTGCATCTTTTAACCTAGAGAAATAAATGAAAGGAGGATCTTGGGGAGAGTTCAACTCTGCTTCCATCCCACTCAATATGGCTGGCCTGATTTTGAGAAGTAGGAGGAGTTTGAGTGAAATACGTGATTGAAGACATTAAAATGTTTGAAATTCATGGGCTCAGATTAGAAGCAGCCAAAGTAATCAACTACACAATGTGAAAGGAGTTTTAAAAGTCTACAGGAAATATTAGAAAAAAATAGAAATATTTTCTACAGATATACTTTAATGATTTTCAATTCAATCGTCAAACTAACTTCATATTATTTTGTTTCTCTCACGAGTTTGTGTGTGTGTGTGTATGTGTGTGTGTATAAATGCCATATGCAGAAAATTAGTTGTGTCCCACTAGAATATCACAAGAAAAATTAAAAATTTGCTGACATGTTTCTCGGTTTTAAAGAACACTATGCTAAAATTTGTATATAATGATTCAAATTATCGATGTTACATTAATTAAAATCTTGGTGGCATAAGGAAATTTAGGTACAGTGACACTAAATACCTTCCAAATCTCAGTTATAAAATACTACAGGCAGATTTAAACACTTGAGGTTGGACATGAACTTTTTTTTGTCAAACTTCCTATATAAAATTCACTCAAAAATTTTGACACAATTCTACAAAGACTAATCACATTTAATGAAAGAATTAAACTACTCCTCAAACAAATACTTATTTTGATAGTCTCTTGACCTTATTTCCCAGGTAGATTCCAACCACATTACTCTAGTCCATGTAATACTTGACACATGGTAAACAATTTATCCTCATAGATCCTCATATACTTTTTATCCTGACCAAAAATTCTGTTTTCCAAAACCTCTTTCAGCTTAGGTTCTTTTTTATTTTTTCCCATCCCCCTTTGATCTTTCTGGAATTGCTACTAAGGATGTGATGGGACTTGCATTTGATCTCTCATGCCTCAATTGCTTTTATTTCTGAGCCTCTTCTGGTTTGTTTTGTCTCACTATGAGATTATTATGACACAATGAATAAACTGAGACTTATTAAATTCCTACTCAGGATCAGCTACCATATTTAACATTTTACACATTTGTCTTTATATTAGTAATAAGACATCAAAGTGTTACAATATCATCTTACAGGTGAAGAATCTGAGGATAATAGAGCGGTTGAATATTCAAACCAAAATAATTTGATCATTGAACCTGCAAGGCTGGTTCTTGCCTTTACTTTTGGCTTCAATTCATTCATTGTTCTTCAGCAAGATTAAGTCCACTCTTCAGGACTCCTTTGAAAGTTTTAAAATTTTTCTTCCAATGATGGTATTTTTCAATTCCAAGATTTTCTACTCAGCAGTTTTAGTATCTCTCTCTAAACCAATATTTACTCTTATTATAAAACAGTGTGCATATAATTGCTTGATTTCTGTTTTCTTAGATGTAAATCTTTCTACTTGTTGGAGTTTTCAAGTAATGAAAATTCCCCTAAAGGCCCATTCATGCTTTACTAGAATGTAGCTTCTCCTCTGCCTTGCTAGAGCTTTCTGTGATGTCCACAGTCAGCAACAGTATCTTCCCCGCTACAAGTGATCCATCACGATCTTATACCCACACAGAGAACAGATCAACTCTGAATCATACGGGAGCGCACTTATTCTAACCCTCTGTATGTTTAAAGTGTCACATGTATAGTGCCATCCCATGTTGATGAGCAAAAGTAAATCAGCTAAGGTAATTTGTGAGCAAAGATCTATTCCTGACTCCAGGGATCACATGGGATACTTATTCTCCTCATTCTACCTTGTATAAGTAAAGTCTCCTATTAATTCTAGACTCTAAATTGGTTACAGTTTCACAACTCTTAATCATTTGACCTTTTTATGTTTCTCCCTTGCAATATTCTATATTTAATTCAATATTTTATCATAAAGTATTATAATTAATATTTTGTCAATCACAGCTATAAAAGAATGTATATATTTACTTTTCTGTTTTTGCCACCAAGATGAACTGTCTGTATTTTACTCAAATAAGCTTGTATCAGAATTTCTTAGTGTTCAATAATGTCAGCTTACATACACTATTGTTCTTCTCTTGTAAAACGTTCAAACATGAGTTTAAGAGTTGAAAAAAATTGTGTGGTACATTATTTTTAATTTTTCTATGGAACTCATGTCTAATTCATGATTTTAAAACTAAAAAATTTACCAATGGAAGAAAAGAAACATTAACTGGTTTAACTTCTAAAAAGTGGATACTCAAAAAAATATAAATATGAGATTTTTAAAAAAGCAGTATGAATATGAATAGAAATAGAACTCTAATAAAGCAAACATAGCTGGGTGTTGTGGCATATGCCCATAATCCTGCACTCTGGGCAGCTGAGGCAGGAAGATCACAGATTCTAGACCTGCCTGGCATTTTAGAAGCTCAGTGAAATCTTTTCTCAAAATTGAAAAATAAAATTAAACTGTTGGAGATACAACTTAATAGTATCAGGTTTAATCTCACATACCACAAAAAACAAATAGGAAATTTTGGTTCACTACGTTTTCCTTCCTCATTAAACAAGTTCAAATCTAATGTTCAGGGATCCTTTTACAGTTGTAGAAATGAATTCTCAATAAGATAAGTAAAGGCTAATTTTTATCTCTTGCTTTTAAGACCATAAATATAAAATACAAATAAATAAAAATTTGTATTTTGTATTTATTCGCAAATTAGAAATCATAACTTTTATTAAGAAAAAGTCTGTATTCTTATAAAAATTTGCATACTCTTACATTTTTCTCCAAATTTTCTACTGTTTCCAAACAGAACACTCAATCTAAATAGTAAATAATTTTCTCTAATGTTACTTTTTTTGCCATGCTGCTGACTCCGAACCCAGGGTCTTCCCACTGAGCTGCACATCCAGCCCTTTCTTTATTTATTTAAATTGTTCAGGCTAAGTTTGAACATTCAATTCTCCTGCCTGAGCTACTGAGAAAACTAAAATTACAAGTGTGCCATTTGATTTTACTTATTTTTATATTTTTACCTATTCACCACAATACCAACTAGTACCTTTAAATAACAGATACAATACCTTAGTCTTTAATTGAAACAAAAAAAATCCAAAGTACTTTATCTCTCCATATCTTTTTAAAATTATACATTCAGCTTTATAGAGAACTAAAATATCATTTTTTTCTCTGAAAAAAGGCAATATTGTTTCAATTCTTAATGTCAGGAAACATTTTAGAATTTAAAATTAAAGGCTTTAAAATTAAGGCACTTTAAAATTAAAAGTCAGTGTGCTGGAGATTTAGCTCAGTGGTTAGAGTACTTGCCCAGCAAGCACAATGCTCTGAGTTCCAGCCCCAGCACCAAAAAAAAAAAAAAAAAAAAAAAAAAAACCAAAACAAAACAAAAGGATAAGCCATAAAATTGAAGGTGGATGAAAAAACTTTGATAGTTAATTCTAAATCCTGAATTGAAAATTTTTTCTAATTATAAAAATTTATTTATATTTAACACAAAGTCAAGATATTAGAAATAAATGCTCTCAAGTATTTGGCAATTTGATTTATTATTTCAGTTTTTTCCTAAAACAAATCAATTTTAAACTATCTATTAAGCTAATTCAACATTATGCTCCTGTTTTATTCCATTCAGTTTGGTTTAACAAAATACTTGTCTTGTAATTCATAACAATCAAAACTTTATCACTCACAATTCTGGAGGTGGACAGTCCAAGGCACCAGCCCATTTGGTGTCTACTAAGGGCTCATTCCTTGCTACAAAGAAGTTGTCTTGAAGCTATGTGTTCACATAGAAAAAATGAACAGGATCCCTCTAATCTCTTTTCTAAGGGCACTAATCCGATTCGTGAGGGTGGAGTCCCTGTGAATTAATCACCTTCCAAAGGAGCACCTCTTAATTCATCACCTTGGGGGTTATTTTTCTTTTTTTTTTCTTTTTTTTTGGTGCTGGGGATCGAACTCAGAACCTTGTACTTGCAAGGCAAGTACTCTAACCACTAAGCTAAATCTCCAGCCCTTGGGGGTTATTTTTCAACATACGCATTTTGGGTGGACACAACTATTTAGGTCACAGCATTCTTCTCAGTTTCTCAAAATTCTTATTCTTCTCACTTGCAAAATACTCCCCTGCTAAGTCTTAACTTGTTCCATAATCAACTCAGAAATTTTATGCCCAAAGTCTTAACTAAATGTCATCTAAATCAAATACAAGTGAAATTCAAGGCACAGGTAATTTGAAACAAAATTTCCTCTGCTGTAAACCTATGAAATCAAACAAGTGATGTGTTTTCAAAATACAAAGCTGAAAAGGGCTTTAGATACACATTCATATTTTAACAAACAGAAATAGGAAAGAAAACAAGGATGACAGAACCTAAGAAATCCAAAATCTAACAGGGCAGAAGTATTATATTTTAAGACTTGAGAGTAATTTTCCTTGGTTAGATGCCCTGCCTCCTTCTAGGCTCTCGGGGGCAGGAGCTGGGCCTTCAATGCTCAAGTTTTTCAAGATTTTTTCTAAATCCTGAACACTGTGCTTGGAGATTTCTTCTGCCAAATATCTTATTTTATTGCTCAAAAATTCCTCCTTAAAATACTATGGGTACAAACACAATTCGACCAAGTTCTTTTCCATATTATAAAATCAATTGCCTTTATATCCCACTTTCCAATAGCAATTTCCTTTCTGAAACTTTATAGGAATGCTCTTTGCTATCTGTAGTTCTACATTCTGATCACATTCACTCAGGGACTCTTTAAAGCGACTCAGGTTTCTCCACAGATCTCACCTCTTTCTGCAACCACCCCAGAACTGCCCTTTGCAGTCTGTTCATGTCAATACAAATTTTTCTACTTGCATTTCACTATTTGAGTTTTGTCCTTTATCCAGTTCCTAAACCACATCTATATTTTTAGGTATTTGCTATAGTAACACCCTTTTCCTAGTGCCAAAATCTGTATTAGCCAGAGTTCGGAGAAAGAGAGAGAGAGACAGAGAGAGAGAGAGAGAGAGAGAGAGAGAGGCTCACATGCTTATGGAAAATTCAAAATTTTACTTATTTCACACTTTATTAGTAATTATATAACATCCACAGAGAGAAACAATTGAAGGAATAATGCCTAAAAGTGTAAGGAGTGTTAAGATAAAGGTTGTGTTGAAAAAGATGAAGACCATTTGCAAGAGTGGAAGGCAATATAGAGCAAACTAAAATCCTTTCATGAGGTACCCAAGAATGGTGCATTGAACATCAGAGAAAGATTTATTGAAACTTTAATGCATGAAGTTGTATTGTGGTGAATTACTCCATTGATCTGGACCCAGAAGAGCTAACTACAATTCTTAGCTCTGAAACTCAGCTTGTGAGCTGCCTTCCATATATCACATACATTGACAAACATACAAATAATTTTTAACAGATAAATATAATGAATCTCTCTTTCATTGTTTTGTTGAATCTCGGAGTAATGTTTTGAAAATATGAAACATAGTTAATTAAACTAAGTGATAATTATAATGGAATATTCATCTACTGATAACTTGACAAATTGAAGATTTAAGTGAAAATATCTGGAACAATTCATGCAGGAAATATATTTATATGTCTTAATCTGTTTGATTTTAAATTATTTGAATTTGAGAGCAATAGATTTTACCTAGCATCGTGCCTGGAATAGACAAGCAAATAATTATTTTTTTAAATGTTGAGCGATATTAAGAATATTTATGCCATGTTCTATTGTTATCACAGATTTTTTTGCATGTTTCATTTTTCATATATGTCTTATTTAACATCCATTAAATAAGGGATGTTCAAGAACATTTCACAGAGCTGCTTCCAGCTTCATCTGTTATTCGCCTGGTTCATTATTACATTAACATTGCAGACACTGAGTGATGTGTGAGAGGATACAATCAGCAACATAGGGATAGATTGCATTGCATATAACAACATCTTTAGATAGGTATAATAAAACATTTTTAAAATGACTTCAAATTTAAGATAGTTAAAATATCAAAATCTGTGGTGCTTCAAAACAATTTTCATGAAGTTTAACTAACTCATCAAATTTCAGACTCAAGCTTTCTACTGGCGTTGGTAATCCTAACATACTCTTTGCCATCTGATGTTCCCCAACATGCATGAATCAATATATGTTAGGAACTTAAATATTGTTTGTTTTTAAAAGTTCTTTGTGTAAAGGAAATCCTTCTGTTGTTGAATTGATGGAATTATTATAAAGTCAAGAAGCACTATAACAATGATACACAATTATCTGGTGTGTGTTTCACGCTGTCGCATGCACGCTCTGATGGTGCTTTCGGCTCTACAACAGCTGTTCTTTAATGTGTTTCTTTTTTAATCTCTAAGTAATTCTTTCATGATAAATTATGGCACATTCAGTCAGAATTAACAATGTACCAACAGCATGTGTGAAAATATTAAGTAAAATCTTTACTAAAGGGTTAATTGATTTAAGAGTTTAAATATAGGTATAACAAAAAATACAAATGTTCAGCTCATCAAAATCATATCATATAAGTACCATCAATGGTCAGGAATGATACAACACCCAAATGAGAAATAAATATTTCAACTAGAAAGAAACAGAATCGCCCACCTGTTTTATTGATCACAAATAAGAATAATAGGTTTTAAAAGAACTACTAAAATAAATAACGTTAAAATTGTAATTTTAATGTAAAAAGACCCTTTATAATATATACAATGTTGCTCATATGCTGTGTCCCAAACCTGGTCACCAATGGAAACTACCCAGTGATTACATGTTCCTTACTCCTTTTCACCTAAATAAGCTTTATTTATTTTTTTCTTTTTCCCCTCTGTGCCACTCATCTCTGTGCCAGCAGCCTGTGGACACAGAGGGCATCGACTCTTTGGGGCCACAGTTTGCCCTGGCATGGGACACCAGTGCCATCAGCTCAAACCTACTACGCATCTAAGTGAGCTTCATGCGAAGAAAACAGAGAAGAGTCTGTGTATACCACGATGTGGATTATGTAAAATTCATTCCAACAGCAAATATTATTATAGTGTTAATGGTTAAGAGATAACATAAGTCGATCCAGTTAGGGCAGAAAAAACACAGTGATTTGAATAAAGAAAGTTTAATGTGAAGAAATATTAGATGTACCAAAGAATCTTAGTAATGATGCATAGTCTTGGGAGAAGTAAAGAATCATGAAAAGATTTAAGCAAAGTAGACATAAGGAAAAGCCACTTCCTTTATGTCTGAGATAGAGCCCTTAAAGCAAAGTCCTCCACAGGGCAGAGACACAGAGCTGTAGGAGGATAAAGTCCCGGCTAAGCGAACTGCGGAGAAGTCTCCGTAGTGTACCAAAAGCTGACCTTGAAGAACTAATCCGTCCTCTGGAAACTGCCAGGTGTCTGTCACTGGGGTATTGAGGAGAGTTATTCTCGAGGCACTATTTCATTAGAAGGATACACAAACCACCGTGCGAGAGGATCTGAGGTGGAAGCTGCTAGCCATGAGGGCGGCTGGTTTCTGTCACTGCAGGAGGCAGAAACGGAAGAAGCTGCAGCAGTGCGGAGCCAGGGTGCAGGGAGACTGCACAGAGCAGGGGCAGGATCGAGGAAGGAAACCCTTTCCTCCTGTGTGCTCTGATGCTACGACTAAACATCTTGACACCTGAGGAAAAAATGTTTAAGAGAGACGGATTCATTTTTACATTGCAAAAATTTAGAATTTGGAGGTGAGAGCCGGTAGATCTGTAACTGGAAGAGTGACGTACGTGCATAAGGTCAGTTATTTATGATTCCAAGGTAGGCGTGCTTGAAAATGAGAAATATGTCAAATTAGGTAGTAAGAATTTAAAAAAAATAGCAAGAGAAAGTAGGACAGAAAAGATGATGATGTGTGTATGAAGATCCAAGACGTGAAGCGTGGTTGGACATGTCGTACCAACCAAGAAGAATGATCAAATCAATAGGGGAAAAACGGAAGGAGATGAAGGAAAAGTCCAATTTGATATTATATTGTCATTCGGTTTTTCAAGGCCTATAAATCAAGTGATAGATCTCATTTAATAGACAATTAGAAGAATAAATATTTTAAGTAAAGGGCTAAGGAATTAAAATGTTCTCCAGAAAGATTAGCCCCATAGTCAGAAAGATAAAACTGTTTCAGAGTCCCTGGATATTTAATTCTTATCTCTTTCCCTAAAATAAGCAGTTCTATTTCCATCTAAATAAATTAATGCATAAAGAAAGCAAGTGAGGGAGAGAAGAAATGTGTAAATTGTGCTTGGAAACATGTCGATCTTCTAAATCAAGTTGTGAGTTAATTAATTGACCCTACTCTGCCCTCTACTTGAGAGCAGAATCAACCGCATAATATAAAAACATAGAAATGATGATAAAAAATGTCACATAGAGTAACAAGGAAGAAAATTGCCCATGACCATTCTACAATGTTATGCATAAAATTAGTACATGTGTGTGTACTTACTGCTCCATTCTAAAATATATGTATCTTTTAGCATTTTTCTCTGTGAACTTGAGTTGTGATACAGTGCAACAGAAGCACCATGTCAAGTCAAATGACAGCAATTCAAGTATAGACTGTGTTCTCTACTTAACCATGTTATGTTAGACAGCAAAAGTGACATAGAAAATGGGGATTCTTTCATGGCCCAGTAGTATTCCATTATGTTTGAGTCATTTGCAGGAAAATGGATGCACCCTAGTGTTAAGGGAAATAAATCACACACACAAGCTTATGTATGTCATAGTTTCTCCCATGTAAGAAATCCAAATTATAAATAAAGAGCAAAAGAAAATATAGATGATAGGAAGTAGGGAACTAGATCTTTCTGAAATGAGAAAGGGATCCAGAGATGGAGGTAGGGGAGAGGGAAGGAAGGGAGAGACGATGAAAACAGTAATTAAGATGTATTATTCACATGTACTAACTTCACATGAGGAATATGCACCGAGAACATTATGCACCGAGAACATGTACCAACAAAAAAATGGAGACAGGTGTGGTGGCACATGCCTGAAGGTGGTGCTTGGGAGGCAGAGGAGGGGGATCGCCTTGAATTCAAGGCCATTGTGGTCTACACAGTGAGTTCAAGGCCAGCCTGAACTACACAGAGAGACCCTGTCTCAAAAAAACAAAAACAAAAACAAAAACAAAAAAAACAAGATAGAAAGAAAGAAAAGAAAACAAAGATTTTAATGTAGGATTTGATCTCTTTTGGGCTAAAATAAAATAAGTGAAATATTTGTAGCATTGCAAATCATTAAATAACTACAAGGCATTGGTGTTCTTTCTGACTTAATTTAACTCTGTTGAGGAAAGTTAATATTCTAAATCAATGGCCCCCAACCTTTTAGGGACCACTGTCCAGTTCTGTGGATAGCTTTTTTTCCACAGACCTGAGAGTGGTGGTTTTGGGGTAATTCGAGAGGACTTTATTTCAATTATGTATTGCATGGTGATACATAATGAAATAATTATAAAGCTCACCATAATGCAGAATCTCTTGCCATTTAAGTGATAGGGTATTGATATGCACCTGAAAGCAAGTGATTTATTGTGGTCTCTGTGCTGTCAAACCTCTCTGCTAATACTGATATGTTTTGCAGCTGCTCCGCAAAGCTAGCACCACTCCCTAAGCTCCATCTCAGCTCACCAGGCATTGCATTCTTAGAAGGAGTCCACAACTCTGACTCTGTGTATGAACAGTTCACAGTAGGGTTTGCTCTCCTATCAAAATCTATTGCCACTTCTGCTGTGACAGGGGTGGAACTGGGGAGAGGCTATGAACACAAGAAGATTCCCTGCTTGCTCACAGTTGCTCACCTGCTGCTCTAAACATGCCACGGGTTGGTGGCCCTGGCGATGGGGACCTCTGCTCAAAACTAAAGTCATTTCTAAAAGATCAATTTTCCAGTGCTACATGCAGAATATCTTTTATTATAGGACATAGGGGTACCGATCTTTTGAAAATGGAAAAAGGACCAAAAGATGGAGGGAGGGGGAAAGGAGAGAGGAGAAGGGGATGTAAAAAGAATTAAGATGTGTTATGTATATGTACCAACTCTCCATGATGAATACAGGCATTATGCAGGCAGATATGTACTAATAAAATTTTTTTACAAATCTGACTTCATAACCACAAATTGTAGGTGGAATATCTCATTACAGTATGGCTTTCTTCATATGCAAACCTCATAATTTAGCATGTTACAACATTCCCCATCATAGTATACTTCGGTATAGAAATATCACTAAAATCAATGCTTATGTTTACTTCTAGATGCTCTTCAACCTTTGTGTAACCAAACAGGTTGTGGATAATGTACACTTATTTAATAATACCTGTAAACAAGTCAAAGACATTTTCCTGGTACATGTGGAAGGAAAGGAGAGCTTCTCCTTTGATCTGAACCACAGAACATTGCACCAAAGCTAAGAATTTTGACAACGTTTCCAAATTTCATGGACTCTTCATGAAACTTCCACATTTCATTTATATGAACTCATAATTTTTATATTTTTCAAATAAATATACTACAAAACTTATGTCTATTTATTGAAGAGATGTTACAAATTAATTCTTAATCTTCCAAGGTCCATGATTCAAGGTTTTATTTTGTCAAGTCTCAGAATTGAACTCCATGAATTTTTATTTGAATTAAAGTATTTACTTTTAGTTTATGGTGAAGTAGATTTGAAAATTTCCTCTTGATAAACTAACAGAATAAATGGATCATCAGATATATATATATATATTTTTACAGAAAACCTTCTTACATAGGCCACACAACCCAAGAAGTAGAAGTTAAGGAATGTGATTTTTCATTAATTAAAAATTTATATTCAGCACTCAATCTGTATTTGCTAAAAAGCATACAGCAATCAATTTTGCTTTGCTTTATACTGTAAAAAAGGTAAGTGAACCATATATGGTAGTCCCCCAACTGGTATTTCTCTTACTAATCGAAGGAGGGTTTTACCACAGTAAGAACAACAAGACAAAACTAAATACTTAAAATTTACCAACTTTTATATAATGTGATTCTGCAGAATAAAGAAATATGAAAACCGTGCTGTCCTTCACTGTGAAGGGCATGAGCAAAATGCAAATTAAAGGTTGAAGTGTAATAGCAGAAACTTCCCTATATTCATTCAGGAGGAGGACTCTATACTATAAAGTTTCTGATTTTAGCTGAAAGATACTTAATTGCTGTATGATAGAGAATGTTCCTGAATTAGAAAGACTTAGTCAAATATTATTAAAAAAACAATAGGCAGAACATAATTAATGGGAGCTGGCACGCAAATATCAGTGTTCGCTGGCATTTTGAAAATATCTTATTTGACTGAATCAAGACTGTAATTAGTTTAGCAAGAAACATAGGTCACTGAAACTATTGAACTATTAAATAGCTTCAGAAATTTAATAAGTAATGATTTATTCAGGTAGCGTGTATCTTTTCCCTGTTACACCTCATAATGATTTTACCCAGATAGCAGTACATGTCTGTTACCAAAGTAGCATGTGTCACAATTTTGCTTTTATTTTTCTGAAGCCCTGAGATTTTTTTTCATATTTCATAATATTAAAAATGTTTTTTTCTTAAATTTTCAGTTTTGATGACCCTCCACACCTCTTCTTTCATTTTTTTTAAGGAAACTGAATGGAAAACTAACTTCAAGGAATTTTGTTTTATGGCCATGGTAGAAAGGCTTATATCAGACAATATCTCTCAACAAGAGTAAATATAAAACTTGAATTAAAAATGAAAACTGCTTTTGGAAGATACTGAAAAGTAGCCTAGGTAGTCAGGACTTCGGGGCCCAAAATTTCCAAGACAAGAAAAGCACAATGAAAAGACTCTAACACCATTTGCCACTTCTCTTCTGGAGACATTTACCAAAATTATGTTCTTAGATTGAGTAAAAAGTACAGACTTGGACATATGGTGGTGCAGAATTTAAAGACAAATGTGCAGGTCAGGGCTGTCACAATAGTATGAAATTAACAGACTAAGGTGTCGGATCACAGGCAGCAGTAGCCAGGTGGACTTCTTATCACAGGACTCAGCCTTTTCCTGGAGACATACATGCAAATTATGAGGGACAGGGCAAGCCAGCTGAAAACAAGACTGAAGACTCCGTAAATGGCCAGATTAGTCTCCTAATTCTGAAAAGAAAAATGACCTTGTGATTCAAACCCTGATTAGAAGACGACACTGGAAAATACTCCAAGGTTTTTATACATGATTCACAAGGTGTTAATACTAGACAGGGCTGAATAAAGTATAAGGGCATGTGAAAATAAGTAAGTCTACTTATAAAGATGATGTATAGAATGAATATAGATACAAAGATAAGAAAGAATATAAAGTATACACAGGACAAACTGAAGCTCATTTGTAGATCGCCAATTGGAGTCCCAGAATAGAGAAAAAAGGAGTAAGTTCAACTTCAAGATATTATTAAGATTCCATCTCACTCCAGAAAGAACAGCAATTATGAAAATGTCAACTAATAACAAATGCTGGTGGGGCTGTGGGGAAAAAGGAACCCTCCTCCACTGTTGGTGATAGTGCAGGCCGGTCCAACCATTGTGGAAATCAGTGTGGAGATTCCTCAAAAAACTACACCTAGAGGTTCCATTTGACCCAGCTATTCCTTTGCTTGGTATCGTCCCAGAACAATTAAAATCATCATACCATAGTGATATATGCACAACCATGTTCATAGCAACACAATTTGTAATAGCCAAGTCTTGGAAACAATTTAAATGCCCAACAACTAATGAATGGCTAAAGAAGATGTGGTTTTTCTACACAATGGAGTACTACACCGCCATAAAAAAGGATAAACTAGAGTCATTTGTAGGTAAATGGTTGTACCTTGAAAACATACTATTAAGCGAAATAAATCAGACACTCATGAGTACACATCAAACTGTTTCTCTGATATGAGTAAACATAAGGGTAAATAAGGTCAGACAGGTGTAATAGATATTATATAAAATGAAGATAATATTGAAAAGAGAGGAGAACTAGAAAGGGGAGGGGGGAAAAGAAAGAAGGAAAAAAGGAAAGAAAGAGGAAAGGGAAAAAAAGGGAAAATATAAATAAACATGCCATAAATAGGGAAGGGAGACTAGAAGGGAGGGGTGGGGAAAAGGCAGTGGGGGGAACCAAGGTACATCATGTACAGGTACAAAATAACCATGATGAATGTGAACATTATGTATACAATGTACCAATACATGTTCTTGGTTTAAAAAAAGAAGATACTAAAAGATATTATTAAGGATCTCCTAAAATTGATTTCTTTAAAAAGGGAAAGGAAAAAGAGACATGTAAAATTACAGAAACAAGAAAATAAATACCAAAATGTTCAAACTTATACAAATTATGTAAAATTACTCTTATTCAAACAAATGGAAACATTTTAAGCAATTAGATAAAAAGTTGGGTTATTACCAAATGAAAAGCAATGAAAATGGTACTTGATTTTTAAAGAGAATAGATGAAAACCAGTGGGCAATAAGTAATATATTCAAAATACATTTAAAATACTAATCTGTAATTTATATCCACATTTTAAAAAAACATTTAAAACCATGTGTAAACTAAAACTAAGAAAAAATTGTTGATGCCTAATTGCACAAAGAGATATATTGGAGAAAGTTTTATCTATGGAAGAAAAAATACCCCAATTTGATTTTCAGTAACAAAGGAAAGAATAAAAACACAAGAAAGGATAAAATATGGTAAGTTTAAATAAAATTTAAAATTGGCTATGAAAAACAGTAACATAAATTACTAAAAGTCAAAATACATGAGAAAAGAAAGAAACATTGTGAATGAGATGATGATGCCAAGTGGAAATGTCACATACAAAGAAACTAGAATAAACAACAACAACAACAAAATGCTAAGCTTGAGTAATTATGCTTTTTTCTCTAATAAAATTGCTGTTTTCCTTTTATATCAACATTTATTCACAAAGCATTCATTTTTCACACTTCATACTCTAAGATTTATAAGAGGCCTTGCTACATATCCATTAGTAAGACTCATACTCTGTTGTCAAGTACAATAAATCCAGTTTAAAAACAAATTCTAACTGTATTCTGATTAAAATTCAGCATTTGTTTAATTAAATTTGGGGTAGAGAAGAAACACTGTGTTAAATATACATTTTGAAGGAAAAATGTCTGAGAAAAGCATTTAGTTTTTAATAAAATCATATACATCCTTTGTTCTGTGTTCAAATCAAAATTTGAATCTAAAATTTCTGCATATTTAATTCTACATGTCTGATTTCATCTGGTTGTTGGCAGAATTTATGGTGTCATTATTGTGGTTTTTTTTGTTGTTGTTGTTTTGTTTTGTTTTGGTGTCGGGCGTTGAACTCAAGGCCTTGTGCTTGCTTGCCCAGCACTCTAACCACTGAGCTAAATCCCCAGTCCCTTGTATTCTGTTTTGATAAAATATTTTACTGAATTTCTTTTAAACTCTCAAGGTTGTCCTATTCACATAAATACAGAAATTAAGCAGTATTTCTCAAAAAATCTTTCATTTACTGAAGACAGGTGAAGGTTTGCTTCTTGAATGATTTTCCTTCATGATACTCAAAGATTAACTCTCCTAACTAAATTTTTTTTATTTAAAAAAATTGGCAATTTATTTGCCATCAGTTGAATTTCCTAAGAATCAATGCTGTAAACATACAATACAGGTTTAATATTTTATTTTATTAATCTTTGAAGATTCATTTTATCACACAGTAGGAATTAAACACAACTAACATGACAACTTATTTAGTTCTAGAGATGAATATAGTGATAGGTGATAATTAGACAGCTACAACCTCGTAGCATGGATGAGTTAAGTCAGATGAAATCAATGATAAAGGCATCTTAGAATATCCCTCATTTAATGTGATCTAAAATATATCCAGGATATATTTTAGGAACACGATGACAGGGATGTGAAAAATGTAGATGAAATTTGGTAACAATAAAAGCGCGAACCAGGGAAAAATGCACCGGTCAACACGAGACGTTGCGATGCGCAGAAGAGGGCTGCCAACCCTTCTTAACAAAAGTATCTTCCTCTATTTCTGAAATATTTTCCTCAATATTCTTTTATTGGTGTTTTAAGGATGTATAAACAAAAACATTTAGTTCCGTGTGCTTGGAGTTGAAGAGAGAAGTGTGAAGAGAGCCTTGCTCCCCTCAGGGCAGCGCTCGGGAGAAGAGGGTGGCCTTCCCTCGCCCCGTCACCTCCGTGATGGCCACTGATTGTCACCATCTCTCCACATAGACAGCGGGGGAGAGTGACCGTGCAGCAAGGTCAAGCTGAACCTTATAGCAGCCCTAGAATGACTCACTTGGAGCCTAGAAGAGCCCTTAGACTTTTCACACAGTCCTGAAATCCAAAACCACTGAATTTCAGACACAGAGAGTGAGAATGACTTTATGTTACAGACATTCACTGTCCAGGGCATATTTAAAATAATTTTTAGTGTCTGATAGTGTTACTGTCCACATATTCTTTATAAAATATTAATATGTTTGAAGGATATTTAAGATAGTTACTTAGATTTCTGTATCTTACAAAATGCCTAATGTAGTATTGATTTCCAGCAACTGAAAAATTGCTGATTTCATAAACAAGTAAAAGAAGACAAAAAAAATTGTAATACTAGAGTGCAAAAAAGCTAGTAAGATTTATCGAAACCATGTTATTTATAATTAGAATATTTAAACATGTGTAAGTGCCTTATAAAAAAGTATGATTTGAGTCTTACATTTGATATATGTGTATGATTTGAATATGTGGATGAAGACAAAGTCTTCCATGCAAAATTGAGTAAGCCTAAAAAAGTTGTGAAAATCCAAATCCGTGAGCAGAGATTGGAGAAGAAACTACTTTGTTAGGATTACAGAATAGATGAAAGTAAACAATAGTAAATAAATCACTGATAGTAAGTGGGAAAAATTGTAAAATATCTACCTATAAAAGGGCAAATAGTAATATTAAATTTGAATTTTACAGCATGTGTACATGCATGCGTGGTGTGTGTGTGTTTGAGAACAAGGGTGAAGTAAACATGTTGGCATAATTTGAGCTAGCATTCAGAGAGATTTTTAGCTTGCAGCATTATGCAGACTAAATTAAATCAGAAAATTAGGAAGGCAGGGAGACCAAAAAAGCAAGATGATTACAATGATCTATCTTATTTATTAGCAGGTGAGCTAATGAGCTTTGTGTAAGCTTAGTAAAAGAGGATAGCATACATTTTCAAACAGCTGAGAAAATAAGTAAGAGGGCTGAAAAATAATTAAGTTGTTGGATAAGGAAAGGCATAAGAAACTTCAAAGAGTACGCTAGTGTTCTGAGTCTCAGGAAACCAAAGACTGGGAAGAAGAGAAAAATTTGTTGATTATTTATCTTCTCATATTACAAGAATTTGTATAACCTTTCTGAGAGGCTTTACTAGAACTCTATTTCTTCTGTTTTTATTTGTCTTCAAAATGTTTGTCAAACAGTCATGTGTTCATAATTACAATTGATTTTGTTGTGCAAAGACTTCCACTTTAGTCCTTTTGTTTTTACCGTGAAAGTTTTATAATTGTGTAACCACTGAAATATAAGTGCTTAGACGTGATACAATTTGGTGAATGCAATATTCTTGTAAGATTTACTAGTACTGGGTTCAACTTCTGTTGATGTTCCTGTTCTAGTTATGACTGTATTAGGTTAAAATAAATCGCCTGAAGGAAAAAAAAAAACTGGCTATGGTGACTTTCTAAATAGGGTCATATTTTTCTTATTTAAAACATCATTGGCGAGAAGTAAGTGGCCCAGGCGGAATCTGCTCAAGGAGTTATTAAGTATCTTTTAACTTAAGTATACCTGGTTGTGTGTTTCATTCTCCTAGTTGCAACTCAGCCTTTGCGAATCCTGCTGTCACCTATGTGCTTCAGGCTGGACAAGGGTAAATGGTAAAAGCAAACAGCGAATCATTTGAATATTTATTTTATAAGGAAACAGTTTATGAAGCTCTGTCTAGTAGATGTCTGCTCACATATCATTAGTTATAACTGTAGTATGAGTACATGAATATTTTAATGAGATATATGGACATCAAAATAAAACCATTATATTAGTACGAAAAGGAGAGCGGTTGTTGAGTAGTCATCCCAGAATAACTGTTCCTATCTCCTTGCTTTTATCATAAAAACTGAGATATTGCATAATCCACAAGACTCCAGACAAGTTGGAAAAGATGTGATGGTTTATAAACTAAAAAGAACTTATCCAATTTATTTAGGTACTACTGACATTTTGTATCATAATCTTAGCATAAAAAATTGCCTGGCTATAACTGGCACAACCTTAGGGACTGTATTTGTGATTATCATAGCAGAATGTTTCATTATAGCTCAAAGTTTCCTTTCATCAGAATAAGCAATATCCCTAAACACTGAGTAAGCTAATGTCAGAAATGAGTTAATTAGACTTTTTACTTTTTATATTGTTTACACCACATCTAAAGGACTCTTACATTTCTAAATAGCAAAATGCAATTTCATGGTATTCTGCCTAAGTGACTGAGAGATATATGCTAACTGCCTAAGGTTTGATTATTTTAATGATTTTAAGTCTACCAAAACTCAAATACAGATTTGTGATTTCCTAACCAATATCTTTGTTCCAGAATTGATATTCTAATCTGAATGTTAAATTATAAATTTACTCATCAAAACTAATGTGCAGACCACAGGGAAGATAATCTTAGTAAAATAAACTAAAAGTCTAAAACTTTTATACATAATTTATAACTGGTAAGTCAGGCATAGAATAACTATCACAGAACCTAAACATAATTTTCAAATAACCTGGGGTTAATAGTAAAGCGAGTCTAGTCTTTTGATCAAATAGTCACTCTCAATGACAGAGTAAATAGTACGCTGAAATTTTTATTTTATAAGGGGGCATTTTATTGTGTAAACACAAGCACTATTGTATTAACAACAAAGCACTAATTTGAGATCTTGGTAGATTCTGCATCTGAGTTAAAATAGCTAAGGCTATTATTACTTTTAAGTTTATAGAATGATTCAGTGTCTTAGAGTAATTTAAAGAGTCATGTTTAAAAATGCTTCTCCATGAGATCACTGATTGATACATATTTTTCGTTGGGCATGATAAGGCTTTTAGTACATTTTAAGTAATAAGCAGTACATATAATGTTTTCTACTTCTTAAATAACATTGTGAAATTTAATATTATTTTAAATAGTATATGAGAAAACCAAAGTATGAATAAATTAAAGAGCAAAAGAAAAGAAAGATAATAGGAAATGAGTAGATAGATCTTTTGCAAATAGGAAGAGGACCAAGAGATGAAGGTAGAGGTGACAGGAGGGGAAGGGGCCATAAAAGGATTTAAGATGTGTTATATATATGTCCTACTACCCAAAATGCGTGTATCCATTATGCACTGCAAGCAGATATAAGTTTAATAAAAGAATAAAACAGATATATATGCAAATATATATAATATACTCATTCTACCTATTTGAAGAGTTGCAAATTATTTTAGACTAATAATGTTATATTGATTACCTTGATAGGTAGTCTGAGATATTATCCAAAAGAACTTGTCCTTTTACTTTTCACCTGGGAATTGTCAAATGTTTCCTGGCAATGTATATATATATATATATATATATATATATATATATATATATATATATATATGCATATTTGTCAGCATTCATCTAAATATGTGTACTTCCAGCTTTATATTTAAAAATATGTGAGAAAATTTATGCTATGAAAAAAACAAAACCAAGGAGATGCACTTATTTAGAGACTGATTCTGCTCTTTCCTTCCTGGTAAAGAATACCAGGTAGTTCAAACAGCTTTCCCACTGAGAAAAACTGAAAGATCTGAACAAATATAATGCATTAGACTTTCTACAAAAACTGAAGAATTTCTCTGCTTTTTATAGAGAAGAGCTAAATTCAAGAATGGGCAGCTTGTGATTTGCCTTTTACTCTGGAGAGTATTTTATGATTGTAGTAAAAGTGGCCAAGTGGCTGAGTAGTGGGCCAAGGGTTAAATTTCATTGAAAAGAGAAATTATCTCCAGTAGAACAATGGTATTTAATGGAATTGTATATTTAAATATTAAAATAAAATAAAAAAACCAAAAAAGGGTTTGGGGATTTAGCTCAAGTGGTAGAGGGCTTGCCTAGTATGTGCAAGGACTCCGCCAAAAAAAATTGCTAATCTATAGTATGAAAATATTATTTAGGAAAAGAAGGAAGCTATTTTCAGAAAACAAAAATTGAGAGAATTTGCTACGAATAAGCACATATTGATGTCTTTTATGCAGAAGTAGAAGTATTCTCATAAAAAGTAGCAGATGCAGGAAAAACAATAAGAAAGCAAATAACAAGATGATAAAAACATATGGTAGTTAATGTGAAATATTCCTGACAAAAAATAATAACCTTAATGACATAATAAAATATCAAATACTGTAATGTAGATACTCAATTTCCAGCATCATTGTTAGAATCTACTGTGATTTAAGGATTTTCATTTTAAATAAAAGTAAACAAAAATTAATCATGAAGTAGATAATTTTGTTTATATTTGAGAAACAATTGACAAATTCAAATCAATACTACCAATAGTAATGTTCTCACCGATATCATTATAATATGTGTGGTGGGCTGGGGATTTAGCTCAGTGGTTAGAGTGCTTGCCTTGCAAGCAGAAGGTCCTGAGTTTGATTCCCAGCACTAAAAAAAAAAAAAAAAAAAAAAAAAAAAAAAAAAAAAAAAAAAAAAAAAAGTGTGGTAATTTGGACACATTTCTCTACTTTAAAAAATAGATTGCAAAACATTATGTCATTTGGAAAATACTGCTGATTGATTGTGGTCAACTTACAACATGGCTTTCTACTACATTATATTTTAACCTTTGCCCAATTTTTACACTTGTTTTAGAGGTCAGCAGCATATTCCCCAAGAGTTCGCATTCATATCATTTTTTGTTTTACAAATAATAATGAATAAAGAAGAATACTTTCCCAACAATGAACATTTCTTATAAATAAAATGATGATTTCCATAAATTCCATATAGATTCAATAGAGAGCTTCTCCTTATCTGATTCTTTTTGTATTTATATCTTTAAAATATTTTCCTTAACTAATACAATAATGAAAGATAACAACACAGATTAAAAATCATTCAACATTTGATAGTGTTAGCTCATTTTTTTTTTTTTTTTGTGGTGCCGGGGATCGAACTCAGGCCCTTGTGCTTGCAAGGCAAGCACTCTAATCACTGAGCTAAATCCCCAGCCCCTCATTTGTTTTAATTTACAAATTGATTTTATAAGAATTTAAAAAGGTATGTGTCAAAATATGTAAGCAAATTAAGTCTCGTACTCAGTAATTTGGGTTAAAATGGTTCTCTTATTTACTGACCAGTTAAGTTCACTGTGCTTTACATTCTTCCTTTTTGATATTTGATGGTACATACAAAACTGTAACATACTGTATATTACTATTAATACATATCATGCTACATGTTCAGATAACAGGAGACAACAGGAAAGAAAATTTTATTACTATACATATAAATTTATTCCTATTAAGTGAGTGTACTTATTTAATGCTTACAGTTCTCATTTGGCAAGTATCAAGTGAATATATCCAGTTTTATATCCTCCTGGTAAATAAAAATCTACCAGTATTATCTGGGACTATTAAACAGTTAAAACATCTGCATGTCAACAAGAAAAAAATGAGAGAATATTGACAATCCATTCAAAGAAAAAGTAGAGCATAAAAATATAAGAAAATTTTCTCAGTCTTACAAATCATCTTGGAAATCTGAACACATATAATGATATAAAAAATTTCATCTCTATCAGACAGAGAAAGAAAAAAGGAGTGAGGGAGGAGGAAGAAAAAGAAGGAGTGAAGGAATGAAAGGAAGAAGGGAGGTGAAAAGGGAAGGAGGAAAAGAGGGAGGGAGAGGACTAAGGAAGAGAGAAAAGAAATTAAAAAAGAAAAAGAAAAAGAAAAATGAAGCAAAATATTGTAGACTGACATTACCACAAGTTAAGAGGACATAGAGCAACAGAAACTCTCAAACAATCCCAGAGGAAAGGAATGGCCATTGATAACACAATTTTGTAAAACAATTTGGCGATATCTAGCAATGGTAAAGATTTTCATAACCTTTCATCTACCTACTTTCTCTCAGAATTATCATGGTAACCATTTATGAACATGTTCACAAGAAGACATACAAAACAATACTCCTAGGAAATTGTAATAGCAATATACTGAAACTACCATCATTTATGAGATACCTAATTCAAACAGAGATATAGATATACAATGAAATATTCTTTTAGAAGTAAAATAGTATATATATATATACATATATGCACATATATAATTTATATAGAATAGAATAGTTCAAAATACATAACCTAAAAATATATAATATAGAGGGAAAAACAAGCTATGTACATCCTAAATATATGATTTAAAATATATTTTGTTATGCATAAAATACACATAAAAATGTTAAGCACTATAATGATACAATTGATATCCTTCATAGGAAGCAATGATCCCTGGGATACTGGTACCCTGTCACATCCCAAATCTTTGAACAGAACCTCACACCAAGAAATGTTCCCTAAACTATGTTTTCAAATAAATGGTATTTTTCATTTCCTTCCTAATGTGTGCAATTATGAAGACTTTTACTATACTATTCTCTGTACTGTTATGGAAAGTACTAAACACATTAGAATTTTAACAATTAGTGAAAATATTGATTCTGTACATAAAAATCTAATGCACGCAGTTAATCTAATTTTTAAAATATGTCTGTGACCTTTTAAAAGAAGAATTATTCATCTTTAAACAGAGATTAATATTCTTCTACATTACAAAGATGAATCAGGACATTTTAAAATAAAATCAGAACCATGCCATCACAATTTCAGATTCAAAATATTTTCAAAGAATACATGATATTTTCATAATAATATTTTATCTAGTAACAGAATTGATTTAATTACGTATACAACTTCAAAAAAATCCAAGATTAATGAGGTAGATATTATCTGAATCTTCAAGTAAGCACAAATAGCCTCTTATCTCTGAGTTGTACACACTGTCTCATCTTACGCAGCATCAATTTGGAATGACTAAATAACTCGCCTGCAGTAGGTAAATATACCTTGTGAAAAGTCAGTTTTCTTTACACCCTGGCTATTGATTGAATCCTACAGTGGTGTGTATTAGTCCATTTTCTGTCCCTAATAACTATACCACAGACTGGGAAAACTTAAAAAAAAAAAAAAAGCTTCATTTTGCTTCACAGCTCTGGAGGTCCAAGTAAAGGGTCTGCATTTGATGATGGCCTTTCAGATGGCAGAGAACCGAGGTGGTACAGAGCATCACATGGTAAGACAAGACAAGTGGAGCACAATTCTGAGTATCTTTTCTGGTTTTTCTCTCTTTCTCCTTACAGTCATTCGTATCCAGTCCTGGGGACTCCACCCGACTAACTGTGTAACTCTAATTAGTTCCTAAAAGCCCAACAAGGAAAGAGAATAGGCAGAGTAGAGTACCTCACACTGGGGAATAAATTTCAACACATCAGTTTTTTGGGGAACACACTGGAACCATATTCAATTTAGAGCATGATGAGTCTTATCTGAGAACTTCTATTGCTAGAACATGTTTATTACAAATAACAGAATGGAAATGTTTGAAGACACACTTTATATCTTTTGGAAATCAAATTATTGTTGGAATGCAAGAAACTCTGAAAGTTAGCAAAGAGAAAGTTGTTCTGAATCATGTTAAAACCAAGTTAAAATGTAAATCTGAAGTCAACCCTGAATGCTCTCATTAAACTTGGCAAGTGTCTTTTACAGTTAAAACTGGTAATACCTATCATTGGATGTATAGCAAAATATCTCACCGATCCATGATTTCTTGGACAATTCTTTAATTTTTTCCTCCCTTCCCAGCAAACTCTTTTCAATTATCATAGTTCTACCAATAGCAAACAATTTCAGGGCATATGGTGATCACAAATATGTCTTTAAAAGTCTAGGGATGTAAGGAATTGTAAATATTGTGTAAATTACACTGTTGTTTGGAAATTCACTGTTGTTTGGAAATTCAGTTATTTAACCAATAGCTTATGATCCAATTTATTCTGGTCTCTCCCTTAAAATCATGTGACATATAATATATTTATATTCATATTTATATTTTACTTTAAATTACACTATGATAACTTTGTATTACTTATTGTATCACTAGCATTCAATATATTTGTAATAAAACAAATAGGATTGTTGAGTCTTTTTTGAGATAAAGCAGAGAAGTACAGAAAAGTACTTTGTAATATATTATTATCACATTTAAAGAACAGAACAGTACTACAATATGGAAATCATCAGCTGAATTTCATGAAGAAAAAAATTAATTATTAGGAAGAATGAGAAATTTGACCAATTTTTTCTGAAGATATTCACCAGGTTGATGTTCTGCTTAAGTGAACTTATGTCAGCTTGTCAGAGCCAATTGTTAAATTATGTGAGAAGGTCATTAAACTGTTGTTAGCTTCTAAAAGACCATGGTGGGAATATTTATACCACAGAAATTGGCAAAAACTAGAAGTCAGAGCTTTTCTTCTTCTTTTTTTTTTTCTTTTTTCCAGAGCATTGCTTTTCCAGCACACAGCTAAATGTCATTCAGGTGATTTCAGTCAAGTTATAATTCATATTGTTATGTGTTTTATTAAATAACCCATGCTTTTCATCTTGAAGTAGTGTGGATTTCATTGTGGAACTTGTCTTCAAGAATCTGCTACTAGGTATTCGTGTAGCATTAGTAAGGTTAATAAAATTTAAATTATATTTGTATCACTTTATAGTAAAGCATACTTAAACTTATTGGATTAGCAATCCCTGAATGTGAGACTAGGAAATGTGTCATTTAGTTTACAGTCAATGGGAGTGTTTTCATACCAGGAAGAACCTTCATCAGAACATGATTAACTTCTTCTCTGGAAATAGATCAAAATGGCCTTTCTTTTTAGAACCGATTAGATTCAAACAATCAAAAGGCTATCACAACTGTCCCTGTGAGAGGTAACTGGGTCTTCACTTATATCACAGTATCTCCTCAATTTTACTATTATTACCAGAGGACATCTGCATACCACAGTAAAATGCCATATGGGAATGTAACTTTGGTGGGTTAGCACAAAATTTACTTATAAAACAATTTGTATGAATTGAAACTATTGTACCAGAGCGTCTTGATTCTTTTTTATTAGTTCTCTGTTAGAGAGCACTGTACCATTTCTAATTATTTGATGATAGTAATGAAGTGAATTCATCTTTAAATTTTAGAGGCTTATGAATTTATGCCCGAATGAAATCATTTTTGTTCTAGAAACATCTCTTCTTGTCATGTTCATTGTTCTTCCATCTGTCCAATTCTTCAATGTAGGAAGAATGTATTTGTTCACAACCAAATTGTTCTCTCTCTCTCTTTCTCTGTGTGTGTGTGTCTTTGCTTTCTTTGTGTTTTGCTAAATTCATTACTCTAAAAAAGGGTATTGAAATTTTATCTTGTTTTTGAAATATGAAGATATGGTTTAAAATATACAACTTTATTCTTTTTGTTTTAGGGTTTTTTATTGCTTTTAGTTATTATTTTTAAATAGAAAAAAATTGATCAGTTCCAATGTTGTAGATAGAAAAATAAATACATACTTGTGGTAAATTTATTATTGTGGTCAGCTCGAGCAGGAACACCCAGCTGGACTGAGTCGGTGTGGTTGTGGGCATAGAAGATCCACATGAGGATTGCTGCCGACACAACAGAAAGGAGAACGGGAGCAGGAGATAGGGGCTGGCTGCTTCCCAAGAAAAGCTCTGTTGCAGCTGGTTCTCCCGAAGGGAACTCAGCTGTTCTTGTCACAGGCGAAGCTCAGGGCCTTGATGACATTGGAGATGACTGCTGTTCGCTTCACTGGAGATGCTGCTGGTCTTCATCTCTGCTGTGAGCATCATATCCTGGTTCTAGGAAAGGTTTCCTCAGCCTTTTAGAGCAGACACGGATGTACATGGGACATTGCCGAGGGTGCCCAGTCCGTGATTGGATCTTTCAGGTCTCCAGTGTATAGACAGACACAGACGTTCTGCACTCTTCCTGTATTTGGCTTGTGTGTGTGAATGCTGTGATGTGTAAATGTTCTGTACTAAATCTGCTCTCTTGCAAACCACTGACTCTAGAAAGGTAACTAATACAATACTCATTCTGGAGTAATTCTTTCCAGGTGTTTACATAACATTTATGAAGTTGATATTTTCTAATTTAATATATGGCCACAGTAGAGCTTAAAAATATAGATAACAGGTATAAATTCCAGGTCATTTGTTTTGTTGTGAGAAAAATAATGTTTTCATTTTGTTTAAAATAACTACAAATTTTTCACATTGAGCCTCTATACTCTTGAGCTATTATATTTAGGCTTAATGAATATACTCTCTCCTTTTTTTACCCTTGTCCCAAAACTCTATGTTAGAGTCCACTAGCTGGAGTGGTTTTGTCTTCACTTATCTATCTACACAAATCCCCAAACAATTCCTTCAGATCTTGTATCAGGCATGCTGGTGAAATTCTTTGTGCACAGAAATCTTTGATAAGTTAGGAACTCTTATGGCCAGAGACAGATAGTTTATAGAAATTTTTCTGAAATATCTTGGTGTCCTTTTCCCCAGTAGACTGCCCACAGCACTTTCCTGAAGCATATTTTCATTTCCTCCTGCTCCTAGACTCTCTGTTTTTCTTTCTCAGAGCAAGGATGCTTCCATACAATCTGGTGAAAATCCTCTTTCCATCCTATCTCGTCATGTCACACGTCACACTGCTTCTCTCCAAAACCCCATTTCTTTCCCTTCCCTCTCCTTGTAAAAGTCTCTGACTCTTCCAGAAAGTGCAGGCTCTGTCGTCTCTCGTACGCTTCCCTCAAAGTTGTGAAAGAGAGTCCCACTCACGTGAAGGCAGAGAGTAGCTAACATTTCAGGAGCATCTCTTACTCCCATGAGACATGCTATGGAATATTCAACAGTCGCTCTTATCAGTGAAAGATTCCAGCAAGAAGATACGCATAACCTGAGAACGCAACAATTAAAAAAAAAAAAAAAAGTTCAATCCTGACGCAGCTTTCGCTTATCTCCAGCCCAGCTCAGTTTCCACAATGCAAGCAAGCCAGTGATCTCTAGTTAGCCAGGGATGTGTGGGGATCCTTTCCTTCTGGATCACTTTCCTTTCCACACTCCCGGTTAATTACCTGCTGTTTCTGCCACTTTGATCAAGAGAGTCGATGATTTCAGTCCAGCAGAACTTCAGATTTCCGTTTGGGTTTTCTATTTAGTTTATCATTTTAAATGACTGTGCCCTAGGCTGTTTGTTTATATATTCACTTATATATTGAAATTTCTCTTCTAGAGAGAGTCATCAAGTCAGCCACTATGGTCAGTGAAGTGGCTAACTCTCTTGACCGGCCACACTCAGGAGGAAGTGACTGCGCTGACAGGGTTGAGGGACCCTGGCGAGGGAGAGGGAGAGACCCAGGAGCCAGGTCAACGTGCCTCCCTCTTTGTACTGATGTTTGAGCAGATTTGTATCCAGGAATGCTTTTCTTTCTTCCTTTGATCGACTTCGGAGTCTCAAACATTTATACTTACTTTCTCAGTGCTAGATTTAATTTTTCAGAAGCTTTGCCAGAAAACTTTATGCTACATAGGTACAAATACAGCTGGCATTCTTTGCTTCTTACAAGATTTTCCACAATTATCTCATTCTATCATTACAATTCTAAGAATGGATGTTATTATAATATTATAGAAAGATAAACTCAAAACCAAATAGATTCAGCGATATAGCTAAGAAGACTTTTTTTTTAGGTATGATAAATTGTTCGAGAAAACCCATTTGTATCAAAGAATAGGTGAGCATCTTTTATACTAATAGCAAATGAAAGACAAAATAAGACAACGGCTCTTCAGAAAAAAGCACACATGTTCACACATAATGCTCTTCACTTCATAAAGGAAAATAGAGCTATCCCTTCTATTCCCTATACACCCATTTTCCTCCCATACAATACCCGATCTCCTCAGTATTGTAATACATTAATTGTTTTTACTAAGTGTAATGAATGCGTGTGAAATTAGAAGCATACTTAGATACCACAGAAAATAAGAAACAGTGTATTTATACAATATGTAACAAAAACACAGTTCCATTAGGAATAACACTTCTAAAAACACAGCATAAAGGTGATAAACTATTTCAGCATCTAACAACCACTTTAATTTTGCTTTTCAATTCTATAACTGACGTTAGAAACATTTTCATAAAATGTCTCCCATAGGTACATTCAGGTTTTCCATAAAGCATTTAAAGTAATAATAACAGCATAGCTTATTTTGCATATGGAAATTCTGAGTAATTTCAAAATTAGGCTATGGAAATGCTGACAAGGAATTTAAATACTATCATGAGAGACTGTGAAACAAATGGTTCTAAATTCCAATCACCATTTCAATTCAGTTGAAAGATATAGGCAATATCTCAATTTTAATTTGTACTTCCAAGATTCAAGTTTGTTGACTGTATGATTCAATTTCATAGCTCAAAACTGGCTTAGAGTGTCCTATTAGTCAGGTTGGGCTGTCACAGAAAATACCACAGATTTAGTAGCTCAAATGTTAGAAATTTATTTCTCATTGTTTTGTAGCCTGTAAGTCCAGGTTACCACCTACAGATAGAGAGAGAGAGAGAGAGAGAGAAAGAGAGATAGAGAAAGAGAGCAATATGAGATACCTGGTATCTGGCATTCATGTCTTTTCTTTAAGGACACTAATCCCCAACAAAACCAACACATCCCCTATCTAACTCTAATTAAAACCAAGGGCATCATCTTCAAATACCACCACAATGGGGTTAAGGCTTCAACATGTATTTTTAAGCACACATAAGTATTCAGTCCCTAACAAATATTGGTATAAATTCACTCATACTTTCAAAGAATATTTGAATATTCACATATACTTTCAAAGAATATATTTTGGAAGAGTACTGTCAGAGAGCAAATAAAGCATTTGTCATTTTCCTCAGGGGACTGAAATCTCATTTATTTCTCTTTGCTCATGTCCACCTTAAAATTTTACAAAATAATTCTCAGAATCTATGAAAAGCTGTATCTACAGTGGGAGAAAGACATGTCATAGCTACTTTTTCTAATAGAAATTGTTCATATTAATATAAAATAATTTGCAAGGAAGTGTTTGCTATCAAACTTATCGTGCAATATTCTTCAGATTCTTCTCTTCTGTTGTTAGTCTTACATAATAATATATCTACCGATTTCTGTACATATAATGATAAATTTGTTTAAATTCTACTTCATTTTATTCATCAATTGAGTGGATAATGCAAGGGAAATATGAAAAAGTTTCAGACTGAGTAGAAGAAAAGATATGCCATGAGTCCAAAATTATATAACAGTAATAACTGAAAAATTATCGAATGGTAGGAATATTCATGTTCAATTATAGCTGCTTGTTTTGTTAAAATACATGTCCAAAATCTAATTATAAGCAGAACATGTACTTTAATAGCAGTTTTTCCTATCTAGAACTTTTTAAAAATGAGGCAATTTGCCTTGAAATTCTTTAAACATATTTATTTTGGAGGAAGGCATCATTCAATGCTATTTTTTACAATTTAATCTCATTATGACTTCATCTTAGAGTACAGGTATCTTCGTCTGCTTGAGGGTTCTTATGACATTCCAAATCTTAATAAATAAATTCTCAGCTGACCTTTGAAGCTCTTCACATAACTACAGATAAAACCCAATCATTCTCTTTCTTTACCCCTCCACCCTGGCATTATCTCGCATCACTCAGCTTGCCAGAAAAAAGGGATTAGATAATATATGATGAACAGTATCCTCACTCTCACATCTTTGCCATTTCACATGCCTTCCCTTTCCAGGAATGAGACACACACACACACACACACACACACACACACACACACACACACACACACATTCTGGGAAGATATATAGATATAGTTGTGCCCTGGTTAGGACATAAGTCACATAATACATTCTTGAATTTTCCTAATCTCCTCAGAAAATTTTACCTTGTTGAGTTTCCAGTCGCACTTCACAAATAAATTTCATAAAAACCTTTAAGTGTTTTTAAACTAGGTGAAATGAAAAGCAGTCATATAAAGAACACTTTTTTTTCTGTAAAGGTCATTTTTTTATGTGGTTCAATGTCTAAACCATTATCTTAAAGTATAGAACATATACTGTTTTGGTTCTCTGTCATTAAATGGTAATCATGTAATTATTCCCCCAAGTCAGGTAGCCAGGAACTCAATTTAATATCTGGTTGAGTAACTCTGTGCAGACATCAGCCTCCATGAGAAAGGTTGTTGATGATTCAGAAGATGTGACAGGCAGGAGAGCTAGACTCTCAAGTGTAGGACCAGAAGTGCCAGGTCTGACCTGGTCCTCAGTGAGTCTAAATCTCAGACAAAACGCTAGAGGTTGTAATCTATGGGCACAGGGAAAAACCCTGTTTTTCACAAAAAAGGAGGGAGACATGGAAAAACATTATTGGTAAAGCAGAACCTTTACATCATTCTATCTGATCCTGATGAGGAAGCTGTAGGAACAAGGCTGGCAAGAATTAGATGAGAAACCATGTTCTGATGCTCCACCTGGCAATGAAACAAAGTGCCTCACTCATCCCTCACTCAAAAAAAAAAAAAAATATATATATATATATATTCAGAGGTTTCTGTGTATCCAGGACTGCTGAGTCTGGGATACTGCCACAGGTGGACCAAAAGCCCTGCTTTCATAAAACCTACATCCTAGATAAGGTCACAGACAGTGAACAAACACACTTATAGCGTGTTAGGGAATCGTAACAGCCAAGAAGAAAAATAAAACAGAATAAAAGGAAAGGAGCCTTAAATTAGATAAGGCCTGTCAAATTAGGTGAAATATGAGCAGGGAACCAAATAAAGTGATAGAGGGAGGCACACATATTTCTGAATAATGTACCTTTCACACAGAGAAAATAGAAAATGCCTTGTCTCTGAAGAAAGAACAGACTAGGCTGGAGGAGAAGTGCGATAGTAAAGGGAATTGGAACAGAGTTGAGAGAGAGCGAGAGAGAGAGGCAACATGAGGCTTTAAAATGTTTCATAATGAACATTACACATACCCATCATGGGTTCTTTCCCTTTATAAAAAGGTACTGCTAAGTGAATGAGAAGACAGCAGAATCTCAGCAAGTTTCATCCTGGTTTAAACAAGGAATGGTTGAATCTTTTCTCTGTCAAAATTTCAGGGCATGACAAGGATTTCATTCATATTTTTTGTTACTTTGTGAAATGTAAGGATATATGCACTACTCAGTACTTTAGTTTTACACTGGCAGGTATAAAAAACTCCTGAAGAAATTTATAATTATGTGTTTTTTCTTGTACAAAGACTAAGAATTTGTCTCAATATAGAAAAAAAATTGGTTCATAAGTTCCTTACTGAAAGCATTTCCCCCCTGGCACATTTACTTTGGCTTTTTAATTTTTTCTAGGTTAATATAGCAAGATTTTTGCTATGCAGTAACAATGTTATGATAAAACCTGCTCTTATAAAATGAGTTAAAATGTTTTCATTTCTCCTGACTATGGGATTCAATTTATCAAAAATACTTGGTTTCTCAAAAGTGGTTGAGGGAGGAGATTAAAAAGTCTATTTTTTGAGAACTGAAATCAGTTTTTCAAGAAATTTAGAAAGGGCATCATTTAATCTTATTTTTAAACCATAAGGTTGGGGTAAATTGGCATATTCTCATGTTTGGGAAGTCTCATTGATAATATTTGGATGGAATTTATAATATTTGGATGTAATCTAGGACAGTTGTGTGTGCGTGTATGTGTGTGTGACCAACTTGGAAACAAGTATTAGTACTTCAAGGTTGACACAAGATAGGAAGATAATGATAGTGCTCTGTTTATCAGGAATAATGAAAAATCATGTTGATTAAGCAATTCAGGTGCATATATATTCAGCTATAAATTAAATGAAGCAATGAATTATTCTCTTATTTTTCAAAATATATTCACTAAGTAAAAATCTTGTCCTAGGCATGGTGTTTACAGCTATAATTAATTATGATATAGTGTATGCCCTCATAAAATGTACTTTGTTCACAATCAAAGGCAAGTAATTAACTGACATGCTCAAAAGTGTCCTCAAGAAGAAACGTAGATAACTTCCGATTGTAGCAAAGGCAGATTAGGTAAATACAAACTCTGTCCCACTGTAAATAACTAGGAAAATGTGCTTAAAATATATTAATGAATTTGCCCTGAAAAAATTAACAAGATCCTCAAAGTGTACAGGATGAAAATATGAAAAGAAATCCCAGAAAGTAAACATAGATATGCAGCTGCTTTTGTAATAAGTGCATATTACAATTCCACAAAAGATTGCATAAAACTCTGAAGGATGAAGGAAATCAGTTTTAGAGGTCTGATTAGAGGTACAAGGTCTGTCTAGAAGGAGAAGCCTTACAGAGTCTCACACATATTATTGGGGGTAATCTGAGGAGCTAATTTTCAAGATTAAGGATTGACTTAAGCAAATACTAGCCTTTCTGAGGATTAATCATTATTCCAATTCATTATTAAATGATGTAATATAGAATTGTAAAGCTTTTGGCTAGCTGTCATTCTTAATAAATACAGCTATCATTCTGGCCACAAATAATATGATAAAATATAAATATAATAAAATATAAGTAAATCAACATACTTCCATTTTCAAGGTATTTCACATATCAGTTTCATTGATATTAATTTCTATAAAAATTTCCAAAATTTTCATATAGATGTTTAGATTAAAATTTCAAATCTCAAATTTATATAAATTTTCAGATTTAAGCATTGAAATAACTTATTAAAATTATAAATATGTTTAATCTCAGAGAATTACCAGATAGAAAATATGAAACTTGAATACTAGTCACCCCATATAAATATAAATACAAACAAAATCACAAGAAATTCAGTTTTACAGATCATAATTGATTTTATTTTTGAATTCAAAATTGGGCAGTAGTCTGGACCCATAATAATTCAGAATTTCCTGCTTGACCACACAAGCAGGTTGTGTTTATAGCCTCAGAAAAAAGAAGTGACTCACGGAAAGCAAAAGTGAAATAGAGAGACAGTGCAGTTGCTAATAATTCACATCTGTCTTATTTGAACATGGTTTGAAAGTTTGGCTGCTTGTGAATGGCTGAAACTCCACTACTAGTTACAAGAGCAGGTAACAGTGTATTTACACATCAAGTTTAGTTACGATTCAGCATGTACAGGAAAACTTTAGGCCAAATTTAAGATAGATGCAGAGGAAGTTTTAGAACAAACAATACTAAGTACTATCTAGATGCAAGTACAAAAGCTAAAGAGAGTACATTATTGCACTTACAGGAGAAATTTCTAGAATACACTGTAGGAAAATATGTTCATAATTTTTTTAATATATAACAATCAATTGGAACATAAAAATGACAAAGGGAAATATTTATCAATTGTACTATATAAAAATTGAAAACGATTAGAGGAAAAGCAAACCCAAAAGTGAGAGGACTATTGCAGTACATATAACCAACAAAGGACAACAGTTATAGCAAATTAATGAGTTATATACAGCTCACTGAAGTCAATAAGAACAACCCAAGAGAAAAGTTGTCAAGTATTTTGCAATACAGAATATCCAAGTGACCATAGTCATAAGGAAAGGCCCTCAAACTTATTTACAATCACAGAACTATCAGTTAAAACTTACAATGAAATAACAGTTCATATTTAGAAGATAGCTAAAAAGAACAAAGAGTAATACCAAGTATCAGGAAGGAGATGGCACATACATGTGACTCAATAATTCCATTCCTGTATCTATTTTTCACAGATTGTGTACATAAAGAGATTTTTGAAAGATTGTTCAACGCAGCATTATTCAGAATGCACATTCTGGAAAGAACCCAAATGTTCATCAAAGGTAGACCAAATACACAAATTTTAGCAAGCAAGAAGCATATAAATGCAACAATATATTACCATCCAACTTTTGTTACATGTACAAGAAAAAAAAAAAGAAAACTGTGACTGAATAAAATTGTGTTTTCACTCCTTTGCATTTAAATACTGAGATTATTATACAGGCAACCATGTAGATGTAATTATATAAAGGATATGTGATTAAGAATTGACTGGGATTTAAAGACAGAAAGTGAGAGAAAGTTGCCAAAGAAAATTAACAGGTAAATGCAGCTAGCTGTCCATATGCATAAAAACATGTAAGCATCAGACCACCAATGAATGATCCCCTTGGTCATGCACAAAGAGTTACAGAATTTCTAGGCTAGTTTACGATTAGCATAACAGCATGTGAGGATAAGAAAATCAAGAAAGGAAGGAAGCAAGTGGGTCAAAGAATATATATCTATTTCTTTGCTCCACATAACTTCAGATACACAGTGACTATCTTCCTGTTCTATTTACTGCTTTCCAGTAAAATATGAAAATGGATTGACTTAACTCTTACTTAAAGACTCAATGGAAATCAATTAATCGAAATACAGAAACAGTAAATATTATTTACTAGCATGTTTAGCAGGAAGAAAAACACTAGAAAAGTATGAGAGTTGCAGTAAAAAAAAAAAATCTAAATTCCAAGGTTTTATACTTATGTGATCTTGGACCTGTTTCAAAAGAACTGAGCCTCCGTTTCCTCAACTATAAAACTGTCATATTATTTTGTCAAATCCTACCAGAAATCAATATAAATATCTTAGAATTAGTTCAGTACTTAAAACTTAGTAATATATGATTTATAATGATATTTCATGTGGCTAGAATTGGTAAAATATTCAGCAGTTAATCTTACTGTCTTTACCTTCAAATTTTTTAGGTGGTATTTGTCTTAATAACAGGTCCCCAATCATATTTCCTAACCCTCTTCTACGTGGCAACCACAGCCTCTCTAAATGTAACTACAACCGCTTGGATCATCTCTCTCATGGTCTTCCAGATGTCTAAGTCACATCTGCAGATTCCACATTTGAAAATGCAATCAAGCATGGATTGAAAATGCTCTGAGGGAAAAAACTTCATTCAAACAGAACATATTATTTTTTGGATCATTATTCATTAAAATATAATCTAACTACTATGTACATAGCAGTCATATTGTATTAGGTAGAAAAAAATCTAGAGATGAATTAAAGTATACAACAGGATACTCATATACAACAGAAATTATCTATGCAAACACTACACGAATTTATATAAGGAATTTGATCAACAATTGATTTTGTTATCTGGGGTTCTTGGAAGCAATCTTCCACATATACCAAGGGACAGGATCACTGTACTGTTAATATTCTCCCTTCACTAGTCTTAGCTCAGTTTTCTGACTAAGTACTTCTGTTCTGCTCTGTTTGACATAAAGGATTATCTTATCCTTTACTAGGAATCGAAATAACCTTTCCTTACAACATGTGCAGTTATATAAGTGCTAACAAGGGAATCATACTTCCCATAAAATGACCTCCCAACATTCAAGCCAACATCAACCATAAAGCTGACCTCTGCTCACCTTTCAAGTATCAATTCAATCTACTCATTCCTTTCTTGCTACACTTTGATAAAGACATCCAAGACACAAAGAATGTGTTTTCAGGATGTTAACCAGACAATTTATACTCCAGGAGAGAGCTTTGCAAAGACTGGGGGAAAACCTGCAAACACTAAGATAGAAGAATTTGACATGTGGGAGGTAACAAGAAGATTCATGTGGCTAATAAAGTGAATAAACAATAGGATGATATTAAATGTATTTTGGGAAAGAGGCTGGAGGTTTATGCAGGGTTGGTAAATCATTGACAGAAATTTGGGTGGAAATTTGACTGCAATGAAAATCCCTGAAAGTTTTAGGCAAGAATCACTGGAAATTATCTTTGTAGTTAATGGATTAAAAAGTAGAAGAAATCATTGGAAAATTTCTGAAAACATTTGACTTCATCTTAGATTAGAAAAAGAGCAGATTGGAGCTTGGCGGTAGAAAAAACAGGACTGACTGAATTGGTGGAGGTGGAGGTTGTTAGCAGAGGTGATGAAAACTACAGACTATGGGAGAGTATCAGATTTCTTTCCTATGAACATAATGGTATGTGATGAATTTATTGAGATTGATAAATTAGAGGAAAAGAAAAACAAAACCTTGTTTCCATTTCCCTCATTTTATATACTTACGTTGATGACAGATTTTATACTCACTATGGAAGGGTAAAGGCAATAATTGCAATTCATCCTCAGCATTTTTAAAAAGGAAAAGATGAAATCTTTTATGACATAAATGTAAATGGAGATTTATATACTTTAAAGAATTTCAAAATAAATTAAGAAAATTACAAGGATGTCATACTGCCCCTATATCCTTCATATTTCACTAGCCTTCTATTTTTATATTTGAAGCAAAAATAATTACTTTTTTATATCTAAATTGTGTCAACTTAAAAACATCTTTAAACAAGAGTATACTCCTCAGTGGATACCAACAGACTCCCGAAAGCATTCTGAAATTAAAAAGGAGGTTTTAATAAGAAGATTGTAAAGTTCTATTTATATTAATCCTGGAACATGGGAGTCATGTGCCACATTGATGAAGAATTAAACCGAGGATGGAGGAGTCAGAGTACAAGAAAATTTATGTAAAAGAAAAAAAAAAAAGAAAGCAAGGAAATGGAGCATAAGTGGGCTGACAGCGTGCCCTGAGCAGGATACCCATGAAGTTTTCGTCCGTGGGTTTGTTCATATGGGGGTTAGAAAAAAGCTCAAGTCCTTGTGCGAGCTATTTGATTTCTATCCCAGCGAAGACTGCATACTTTCCAGGCTCCAGTCTATGCAGTGTTCACATGGTTCGCATGGATCTGTGCGCTCTTGAGCCAGTGGCCTGTCTGATCCTGCTCCAGCCGTGTTCTGTGGAGGTCCCTAACAGCACAAGACACCTAGCAGAAGTTTCTGTAGGATTTCTGGAGGTGATAACTTAGCAGACTCCATTTTTTGTTCCCTGACTAACTTTGGGTCTGCTACCCTTACTGCCTGTAGAATTCTAACTCCTATCTCATTCTCCCCTTTGAAAAGATGACCCTAACTGCCATTAGAAGAAAGAGATGGTGACTTCCATAGCTGCTTAGTGCTGTGCAAGGGTGATGAGAAGGATTTGGCATCAGGGGCATCCGCCAGAAGGCCTGTCTCACGGCCTGTGATGGAGATCAAGTGGAATCTCCATGGCGGGTTCCATCTGAATGACCTTCTGAAGTTTAACAGACTCTAAGCAAGAGGAAACAAAACAAACCAGGAGACTGAGTAAACAGCATCCAAAAATATAGAGGAGTAGCAAGAGCACTAACACTGGTATGAAGGGTCCTACGAGGGTCCAGACCCACCCCCACCAAGATTTAAGAAGCGATCCCAGCCATATTACCAAGAGAAAAAAACAAAACAGTAACTGGATTATCTCCAGGGTGGGCTTTATCCAGCACTGGATGTGGTGTGTGACTCTTCATTTACCACAGTAGCTTCTGAAGTGGTTCCATCCTCTAGGAAGGAGGCTTATGAAGCTGAACCACTGAAAGGTTAAAGTAAGGATCTCTATGAGTGCACCTGGTTAAAACAGAGGATGAGTTACAGCCTCTTTGTTTATCATAACTTGTCTTTTGAGGAGTCAGGTGATTTTATCTTGATGGAGAGTCTGAGGTCCTCTAGTGGCTCACAGGTATAACAATCAGTCTCTCCCTCTTTGGGTGGTGGCGATGTCCAGGGCTTGACTCAAGAATGATGTACTCTGGCCTCGATTCCTGCCACCTTGATAGCTGTTGAGGTGAACAGGATCACTGTGTACAGTCCCTCCCAGAAAATGGTTTTCAGGTGACCATTTTTCTCCATTTCTCAGATGGTAGGAGGACCAGGTACGGGTGCAAAAGGTCAGATGGTGTTTTTGAAGATCTGGGGATCAAAGGAGTCCCAGCTGAGGATGTATTTCAAAGGAATAATGCAAACTGAGAACAAGATTCTCATTTTTCTAAAAAAAAAAAAAAAAGGGAGAAAAAGCATCCCTTGTTTTCCTTGCCAAAGCATTCCCTGTCCAAAGTATTCCTTGGCCACCTGCAAGGTCCTAGTTGCTAACAAACACAAATTTGGAATGAGGGAGAGTGAGGCTACTCCCTAAGTTTCTCTGTGCAGTGTAGCCTTTGGCCTTTCTTGTGTCCTTGTAGTGCTTTTTTTGTGACTAGAAATTGGACTGTCTTTACTCAAAAGAAACTGAAATACCTCTGTAAGCAAAACTGAAGATCAACTCCTAGACCCTCTGTTATGTGCCAAAAAACAGTTGAGGCTAAAGTGGGCCACGGTCCCAGCAGCCATGAAGCCAGGTACAGCTGTCATTTAAGCACTCTTCTAAGACAGTCAAACGTGAACATAAAGTTCAGATCTCGACTAAACCTAGTGATCATCTATCTCTCAGGCTGGAGCCAATATATGCCCCCTTACATCATCTCCACCTGAGAAGAGATAACATGCCACTTGAACCTGCTACCACCAGGAGTCACTGGTACACATGAGTTAGGGGGGAAAATGGTCTAAAGGGCCATGAGTTGTTTCAAAAGCTGTAGGAAATACCTTAGGCATCCCACAGAGATGCAGGGTTGGGTTTTTGACCAAAGATGAGCCCAAGGAAGTGAGAGGTGGGCTACAGGGGACAATTTAGGTTGCCATGCAGTTAAAAACTTGCAGCTGCTTCTCCGTCGTCCTTGCATTCCTAGCATAAGACAGGGTTGGAGATTTAGCTCAGTGGTACAGCGCTTGCCTAGCAAGTGCAAGGCCCTGAGTTCAATCCCCAGCACCAAAAAGAAAAGAATTCTGCATTCCTAGCATAAGAGACAATAAGAAGACCCACTATTGACAGAAGGCAACAAGCAGCTTTAGAAGAAACAGATTCTAGGCCCACTCAAACCGACAAGAACAAAAACTTAAAATAATCAAGCACACACGTTTTCTTTTATGAGCTTTATCCTCTACAAATCTTTTGACATGAGTAGACCCTCTAGTCTCTCCACTGTCTCCCCACTTTCCACCCTGGTAGAGCAAAACTTTATCATATAACATCCTCTCACACCAAAAATCTATCTTCATACCTCTAATTTTCTTTATGTTTGCTTCTCTGTCTCACTGGTTTTCCTGTGCAATGAGCCTAGTAGTCACTTGGATTTTAAGTTGCCCCGAATACAGTTTTTTCCTTTGGTCTCAGAATGAATTGATAGATGCTTACATTCCAATTAGGAATGGCTGAGCAAAAGACTTCCAAGTGGTCTTCAGTAAGGTAAAGTAAACCTTATCTTAGCTCAAATATAAAGTAGCAAAAGAGCAATTTAACCCTATAGTTATAGTTTAGAAA
>PVJO010013733.1:0-50817 GCA_004026905.1 Hystrix cristata | reverse complement strand
CGTTATACTGGGTACGCATTACCAAGCTCTGATCTCTCTAAAATTAGATCTTGCAGAGAAATAGTTGGCTCATTGTGACAAAGCTGATGGGTGGTGAGGGCCTTTAACAGCAACATGCTCCATCTGGGCAGATTCTGTTCTGCCCAGCTCTATAAAGCACCCTTTGTATTTTGAAAGTTGATGTGCTGCTATGTGGCATAACAAAACAAAACTCAGTGGTCCACATCTCTTCTCTGCTGCTTTGTAAAAAATAAGTACTTGGCTGCTCCTGGACAAATATCCCTGTCATAAAAATCAAAAGATGCCACACTGTCACTTTAATTTTAAAATCATATGTTAGGACCATGAGTTGGGAATTATCAGAAAATAAAGACCCAGGTGGTTGCTTGTCCTTTGGTCAAGGAGATTTAAGATACTTATACTCTGTACCAATTTTAGGTTTTTGTATTATCTTCTTTAATTGGAAGAATTCCTACTTGGGCAGAGTTAAAATAGGCCCCACGTTTAATGTCGCCCTGGGGTAATGCTAAAATGGGTGCTAAGTGTGTAATGGTAGCGTGAACATGATTCCATGGTCCTTTGCTGCGGAGACAAGGAGAAAAATGCAGGCTGATGTGGATGGAGAAAAGAGGGATCCAAATGGTAGCCAGGAAGAATCTTGAGCTGGTGAGAAAGAGACAGGAGGCAGGAGGAAAGTGGTGGCACTCAAGTCCTTTGTCCAGTGTGATGTCTCTGGGTTTCTAAACAGATGAGTTGGACTATCCTTGGCTAAGATAGCCAGGTTTGAGGATTGTTGGGGATGGACAGTTGGAGGGTCTGAAGCTATGATATAAGGAAGAAATGTTGCATTATTAAAACCACCTTGTGAAAACATTCTCCATATATTTGGCCTGAAAACCACTCACCACCCACAAGACTACATATTTGGGTACATCAGCAAAAGGGGTTGACACTTTTATTGATTTCTATTGATAGACCCACCCAACATTATGATATGTATGTAATTACTGTATGTCAAGAAATTTGCTAGTCACTGGCTAGTCATAATAATTGTTATTATGAAGTAGTCAATGCCTCAAACTTGCTTCTGTTTTAGTGAGGGACAAAGCAAGTAAACAGGTAAGTTTGTTTCTTTGCTAGGTTCTCTGGGATGGGCATCTCTGGGAACACAGGGAACTGGCAGCTATTGGCAAACTGGATGGCAAGAGGACCTCTGTCATCTTACAGCGCTCTGAGAAGAGCTGGTCACAACAGAGTGACAAGCAGACAATATTCCGAGCAGTGAATTGCTTTGAGGATGTTCTTTTAAGGTTGTACTGATATCAACATATCACAGTAACATTAAGAAAACACCTTGCTGGTCCCATATCAGGATGCAAATAGGAAGTAAGGCACTTGGGGTATTTGATAAACCCCAACCATCTTACACGGACCAAAACCAGGACAGTGGAACAAGTGGTTTGGCTTGGACTTAATAAACACCCCAACTAAGGAGTAGAGAAGGATAATATTGAAAAGACCAAGAGCAAATTCATATTCAACACTTCAAACATTTTACAAGTAATACTGCAATTAAGTCTCCCAACAAGACTTCGAGGAAGACTATACCATTATTTCCATTTCATAGATGAGTGAACTAAGGCTCAGGATGGTGAAGTACAGCAGCTACTCAGGATCATACTGGTACTACATGGTGGCCACGGGACTCCATCTTAATCCTGATCCCAGAGTACTACAGAGGATTAAACACTTTCATACCTTCAGCATGCTAGAACAGGGCCTGAAACACAGTTGCCCCTCAATAATTAACCATTATTACAAACACAGATAAACCTCTATCATAGACCTCTTCCAAGAGAAAAATAATTGAGCCCCCCTCAATCAACCAACCTAGCGCAGACCCCTCCATAACTAAAGGCAGTACTTATCTGCCTCTAAAGGAGAAAAGAAATGAGGCAAGCACTTGCGAGCCTAGCATCAAGCCCACTGGGAAATGAGAACTTCGTGAGCACGATGGGGAAGCTCTCCTCAGACAGGCTCCTGCCTGAGGAGCCCGCTGCTCCTGGAGAGTGCGGTGATCCCCTCCCAGGGGCCCCAGCCAAGGAAACACCTGCCTCATTTATGCCCTGACTTTTCTCTGAGGCTGGAAGTCGCAGTGTGACTGGGATGAAGCGATGTTCTCCAGTCACAGTCCTCCTAATCCTCATGACAGAAAGAGGCTGTGCGGTTGTTGGAAGGGATGACAGAGGAGATGTGGTGAACCAAACTTTCTAGCAGGGTTTTCAAGATGTAGAGCATCTGCCTACTGGGTTAAGCAAGCATCTGTTTTCTGCTACAAATCTCATTATTTATTTCTAAGTCTTGAAATGCTCTGTATTCTATTTTCCTCCATCTTTCCCCTTCCCGATGTTTTTATAGGCCTTTGCCACCCAGTGAGATTTCTAGAAGGTTGTTACAACTACCAACAGAGGGGCTGGATGTGATATGGAGATTCCTTTTTATTTTTCAGTTTCCTCCTAAAAACTATATTTAAGACTGTTTTACCATTTTTTTTTTTTTTTTTTTTTTGGTGTTCGGGATCAAACTCAGGGCCTTGTGCTTGCAAGGCAAGCACTCTAACCACTGAGCTAAATCCCCAGACCATTGATTAATAACTGCTCCCATAAATGCATTTTACTTTTCTTTCACAACTCAAGGATGGGATATTAAAACATGTTAGGAAGAATTTGTCATACATGTATTCTTTAAAATAAGAAACATGAGCAGGCAGTTTTGTGTTGTTACTTGGAGAAACTCAAAGTAACATTCAACGGACCCTGTGAGGTAAGTAAGAGACAATTGTTCTTAGAAGCATTTTTCTCATAGGAAGCAAGCACAAAGGGAAAAGCAATTTACTTGTTTGAAATACACCATGTTCTGAACCACATACAGAACTCACAATTAGCCAGGCAATGCAGTAGCCAACTGTCGAGATGCATGTAGTGACTCAAATAAAACAAAGCAACTTATCTGTCACAGTCGGCTGCCCTCCACAGGACACGTGTTCTCAGGCTTTCCAGAGTCACCGATACTTCTCCCTCATGTGGGGTAGGGTCTCTGCGGCCTCCACTACCCAGTTTTTTGCCTGCCTGGAAATAAGATATAAGACCCCTGTCTATACAAATGCAGGTATTGCTTAGATCTTTGAGACTAATTGCATGGGCCAGAGCAGGTTAAAAGGAGTTAGAGATGCTAATGTAAATTGAAGGCTTTGTGGGAGATATAGAATGAACTTGGTCTTGGAAGAAGATGTCTGGAGAAATGGGAAGGTGACAGACAAAGGATAGATTGTGACTACACCAAAAAGAGCAGAGTAAGGTTGGGTTTAAATTGTGATGGTTAAGGTGGATTTTCAACTTGATTGCTGTGGGATTAGCCCAGCCTGAGAGATTAGTAACGCCTACTTCTGGATGTGTCTGAGTGGGTCACGGAGGTGTGATCTTTGGCACTATATGTGGTCCCTCACTCCTTCCTCTCTGGCACTGGTCCCCTGCTCTACTTCCCAGCCTCCATTAACTAGGAACCTTTGCCCTGTCATGTCCTTCAGCCATGACATGTTGCTGCCTTAGAACCAGCTAACCATGGACTGAATCCCCTGAAATCATGAGACAAATTAAACCTCTTCTCCTTTAACTTGTAAGTGTTGGGTATTGCATTCCAGGGATAGGAAAATTGTAGGAACTATGGCTGGTAGATAACCGGTACAGTTATCTACTGATTTCACTTGTCACCAGCCCTGGCTCTGGGCAATCTCTTATCCTAATTTTGATTTTATGTAATAAATTATTTTGACTTCTTTTAATAAATGTCAAATAAAAACAAAAAGAACCACTCACTATAATGGAAAGATGGTGGAAAAGAAATATAAAGATAATGGAAATTGCCACACATTTGGTCTCTCGAAGTGGCACTTAATAAAATGGGAAATCATTCCTGCAAACTCTATTAAAGACTAGATGTGAATCTCTGATACTGGAATTGACAAAGTCCTCAACAGCAGTTTGAGAAGGAATGCAAAAGAGAGATGTGCAGTCTATAACCATGGCTTCCTGAATTCTCTCATTGAGTGTCCCACGGATTTCCTTTTTGACCTTGGCAAAAGCACTTTGTGGCCTTATGCTTCCCATCTGCAAACAGTAGCTAATGAGTGATACCTACCCGTGGGGTGTGGGGTGGATTAATTAGTTAATGTTTGTCAAGCGCTTTGAAGATCAGAGCTCTACCTACTGTAAAAGCTTTTCACTTCTGTTCCTGAGAAGCCAATTCTCTTAGCAAAAGACAAGGCCTCACAGGGCAGCGGCTGCTCTCCATCTGAGGGGATAAGATCTTCCCCATGTTTTCATCTGTGAGAAGAAAGGGGTTTGTTTAATTAGCAGGCAATGTTTTTCTAGAAACAGCCTGTGTGAATTAGCAAAGCATCTGCAACTCCCAGAGTATTATTATCATTTGTCTTTTTCCTCCACTGACATTTGCAGTCTGTTGAAAGACACAAATTCCTAAAGGATAGACATACTGGAGGGGGAAGATAAGTGGGGAAGGTGACGAGTCACTAAGGATTTCTGCTAAAATGAAATTGAAAACCTCGCAAGAAACACCTGCAAGATTTTTAAGGCAAAATGGGAGCAGAGAGGGGGAGCCTGGAGGACTGTGGGAAATCCCTTCCCATTTCATGTTTCTATTTTCTTGGCTTTGAAGCTCAGGCGATAGCCTCGACTGTCTCTGTGCGTCCCTGGCGTGCTGGCTATTGCCACTGCCTGCGTCCACTGCTTCGGGATCTTGGCCTGCTCTACAAACACAAATCACTTGTCCACTGGTGATCACTCAGTGCTCTGCAACCTGGATCATCTTCTTGAAGTGGTTACGATGACAGTTTTGCCACTCTCCTAAGTCACTGTATTTTGCTTCTTTGTTGAAAGTTTATCTCTCCACGATGCTACAAGCTCTATGAGGGCAGGTTTCTAGTCCATCTTCCTCTCTATGTTTTCCTCTGTGCCTGGTGCATAGTAGCTGCTTAATGAATATTGAGTGAATTGCTGCCTGGCCTCTGGACCCTACCACTCCCATGACTACAGATGCGGGTTTAGCAGAGGAGGAAGTTTCCATCCCTGAAGGATTGTGGACTCAATTATGTCTCCCTAAATACATGTTCAAGTCCTAACCCTGATACCTGTGAATGTGACCTTTGGCCTTTTGCAGTTACAATCAAGATAAGATGAAATCATACTGCATTCAAGTGGGTCCTAAATCTGACACGACTGACACCTTTATAAGAAGAAGGAAGTTCGTATTAAAGACACAGATACACAGAGGAAAATACCCTGTAAAGACAAAGGCAGAGACTGGAAGTCACAAAGATTGCTAGCAACGCTCATAAGCTAGAAGAGGCAAGGAAAGACTCTTCCCTAGAGCCACTGGAGGAAGCGTGGTCCTGCTGACACCTCATGGCAAATATCTAGACATCAGAACTGTGCAAGAATAAACTTCTGTTGTTGTCAGCCACCCAGTTCGTGGTACTTTGTTCTAACAATCCCAGGACACTGAAAGTTATTACAGACTACCAAGAAATCCTTTGGGGAATGGAGATGGAAGCCTTTGCTTGGAAACTTGTTTCCTATGGCCTCCACTGCAGAACCAAGTGCTATGTTTTTAATTGCAGAAGACTGGTGAGACAGGTTAGACTGGTAACAGAAAAAAAAGTGGGGGGTGGGAGTGTGTGGAGTTTACTAAGACTTTCCCACTGTGCCAAGGTTCCTGGCCCTTGTAGGTCCATCTGATCTTCAGATATGTCTACCTGAATTCCTTCTGTTCTAGGAGGCATGTCCACCACCATGGACAAAACAGCTACTCCCTGGTTGCACTTGCTTTGAAACTTTAAATTCTTACTTTATGTGGTCTGTATCCTCTGTGCCCAGCGAGACAAAGGGGTCTGTACTGGGTACTGTGGTCTGTGTGTCAGTTAAGTTTAGGGTATCTTCCCTCAAATTCAATGATAACACAGTAAGGTCTCAAGAGTCAGCTGAAATGGCATAGCCATTGCTCTGAAGCATAGTCCTTCTTGTAAATAAGGAATATTTGAAAATACAATTAAAATATACACAGATTGTCAATGGTTCTTGGTTCTGAGATTTTCCTTCTTAAGGAAGATTCTAGTCACTCCAGAGCAGTGATTCTTTTTAAGGCTAAAGACCTTTTGAGAGTCTAGCCATGTTATGGAATCTCACCCAGAGAGGTGAATATCTGTACAACAGCTGAATATTACCATTAGGTCCCTGCATCCCAAGTCAGGAACCCTTGTTCTGCTCTAGCTAGGTCATTTTTTGCCTTATCCCAGGCTGGCAAAGGGGAAGCCACTTGAGCTTTCTACTGAGATCTCAGGAGGGATGTGTGTGTGTGTGTGTGTGTGTGTGTGTGTGTGTGTGTGTGTGTGACAGAGAGAGAAAGAGAGAGAGAGAGAGAGAAGGTGAGGCTACACTGGAAGGGGACTTGTTTGGGGAGAAGAGGACTACACCAGTCTGCCTTTAACAAAACTTGTTGAACAGTGAGGGGTCCCTGCAGCCCTAACTTCTTGCTTGGAGGAAGACAGTGAAAGGGTGCTGATATTTTGGTTGATTTCTTCAGACTTTTTTCCTTTTTAAAGATAGCTCTACAAATGTGATGATTAGTTTTACATGTCAACTTGACTTGGCCACAAGTGCCTAGATATTTGGCCCAACAATATTCTGGGTGTGGCTGTGAGGGTATTTTTGGATGACATTAATAACTGAACAAGCAGACTCAGTAGAGCAGATGGCCCTCTGTGATGTGGGTGGCCTCAGCAGAACAAAATAGATCAAATAGAACAAAAAAGACTAGTAAGAGAGAATTTTATTTCTCTACCTTCTTTTAATTGAGCTTGGACTCAGGCTGGAACTTATACCATTGGCTCTCTCGCATCTCCAGCCTACTGAGTGCAGATTTTGGGACTTCACAGCCTTTATACTCCTGTGTGGGCCAATTCCTTAAAATTAATGTCTACATAAATAAGAATTTATCTTTCTTTCCTCTCTCTCTCTCTCTCTCTCTCTCTTTCTTCAAATTAGAAATTTTAATGGCTACTTTTAGGTTATTAACTAATACACTAAATAGGCTCTTGTTAGGATGCCTACAGATTTTTTTTTTTTTTTTTTTTTTTTTTTTTTTTTTGGTGCTGGGGATCGAACTCAGGGCCTTGTGCTTGGAAGGCAAGCACACTCTAACCACTGAGCTAAATCCCTAGCCCCATCCTACAGATTTTTAAATCTACCAGAAAAGAATATCTGGCATGGTCTTCACACAATTGTAGTCATAAAAGATAGTTATGTTTACTTTGTTTCCAACCTACAGTTATGTTTATAATACAAATGCATGCTGAGGATACTGATATTTTTAAAATGGATTCTTAAAGCAGGCCTATATTAGTCTTCATTTTGTCAGCCCAAGAAAATGGTTCTGTGATCTTCTAGTTATTCAACTGGTCCTACATACCTGGTTCAGTGTATCTCCCTCCACCCCCCTGCTGTATTTGTCAGCATGTGCTTGGTGGTAGGGTGACAAAGCAGGTGAAGTTACTTCTCTCTGAGAAGAGGAAGCTAATCTCTGCTGCTATCACCACTTTCTTGGGCTTGACTTAAAGTACGTGTATTATTGGGAGGGGGCCTGGTTGGAGAGAGGAGGACAGTACCAGCTGTCTTGAACAAAACTTAATGAACTAGTGGAGACACTGTGGGTGGGGTCTCTGCAGTGTTTCTGAGGCAGGAGGTAAGCCCAGAATCCTTCCTTCCTATAGCCTGCTTTGTCCCCAAAGCTTCAACCACATAGCTGTGTGGGAAAGCACTCTTGACTCAGAGCAATCTGGGCTTCAGTTGTAGACAGAGACCTTGCTCTTCCTAGTGTCTGACCTGGGACACATTGCTCCACCCCTGCAAGCAATACAGGAGCAAGAACAAGCATGAATGGAAAAGACTTGGGGCAGTAGCAGGCAGCACCACATGGGTGCTCAGTAAGTAGTAGCTGCTTCCCCATTCATCTCCCTAAGGACTCCCAGGGCAGCCTCTGAAAGGGCCTCCTTTCTCTTCCGCCTCTCCCGCCTTCCTCATTACTGTCAGCTCAGTTTTAAGTAATTTCCTGATCAACAGCCTCTCATGGGGAGCTGTAGCTCAGTGGTAGAGCACTTAACCCAACACAAAGCCCTGGGTTTGATCCCCAGCACCACGAGAAAAAACAAAACAAAAAAATAAATAAAACAAACAAAAAAACCTTCCATGGAAAAATGTGTGAAAATGTCCCAAATCTCTTACTGGACTGTGGTTGGTGAGATTATGGATGATTATTTTCTTCTGTCTCTTCTCATTGATCAGTTAATCAAATCTCCAATACTTCTTTTTGCAGAGTAGTAAGAACAGTTTGGAGCTTACTGTTCAGTGGCACTGGTTGAATTTGTTCTTCTTCTTCTTTGTGGCTACATCACCATGTTCCTTAACCTCTTTGAATCTAGGCCCTCCATGCCTGTGAAATTTGTTTCATGCAAGCACTGAGTGAGGGCCTGCCTGTAAAGCATGATGGTCAGTACCATCAAGAGCAACCTCAAAAGGAACAGCTGTGGATCATTCATTGATGATGCCTTGTCTGTAAATGTTTAAAGAAAGTCCTGCAGACATATCCTTTGCTTATAGGATCAGCTCAGGGTAAAAAAGAAATTTGCAGACTTGTGCATGTTCTAGAATGCCTTCAGTAAGTACCTGGGCATCATAATGTGTCTGGATTTAATGCATTAGCAAGTCGGCATCTGTTGCCTTATGATTGAAGGTCTGATAGCATTTGATATTGGTTTTCTATTCATGTATCCAGTTGTCCTGTATTCAGTTGTATGTAAATATTCATAGAAACTTCAATTCAAAGTTTTTTTTTTTATCAATAATAGCAAGAAAAAGTATTTACATCTTTGATAAGCAGTGAAAAAGAGTTTCTGACTGTATTTGGGCTTAGTTGTTGGAGAAATGAATACTTTGAAGTAGATGGGGAAGAACAAAAAGAAATTCTTGATACATCCATTTTACCCTCTGCTGACATTTCCTGGGTGTGTCCTGGTCCCAGGGACCTGGGTAGCTTTGGCTTTCATTTCACAAACTTCTAGTCTTGGTAGGCATCTCTGAAACTTCCGGGCATTAGCACCTGAACAAGGATGCATTTTCTGGCAAGTCCAGTGACTCTCTTTAGAGGAAACAAGAATGATCCTCTCTCTGGACAGCACTGGAGGAAATTACTCAACTGAGTTGTGATGACAAACCTCACTGGGCCCTCATCCTGTCAGATGACCCCGTATTTTTAAGATTTACTTTCCCATTCCTTGAATTGGCTTTTTCTGGCTTTTCCTTCTCTAGCTTCCTGCTCTACCCACATTTCCAGCTGCTGATAACCTTGCTGCATACTCTGCTGAGAAGAAAGAAGGGCCACTGGATATGCTAGATGGGAATCACCTCATTTCTTTCCACCAAACTCCCTGTCTGCCTGCAGCCCCCTGACCCCCCACTTCTGGTCCTCCTCCACCTCTTCTCTCTTCTGGGTGTTTGCCCCCTCTGGACAGTTCCTCCTGTTGGAATCTGAGTTCCATCTCCTGGCACCTTTCCAGAGAATTCCTTTTTTATTCGCTTCTTCATCACTGCTCTCACCTTCCCCACTCAATCGTTTCCATCATCTACCCACAAACACGATCCATTACCTCCCATATTTAACTCTTTACCATATTTTGCCCCATTTTTTTTTTGCTTTTCTTTAGAACTCAAATACTCAAGAGTTAATTTATGCTCACTGTCTCCTCTTTCCCATTTTTATTCACTCCTAAATGTACATCCAACTTGCTTTTGCTCCTACCATTGCACTGAATTTGCTCTTGTCAAGGTAAAAACAGTGGCCCCTGTATTGTCAGTGCTGAAGGCCTATTCTCAGTGTCCCTCAGATCCCTTGGCATGGTGGACACTCAGGGACCTGACTGCTTGGAATTCTGTACTTTCCTAATTTGTGGCTCACTCGTGGGCCTCTACTTCTTAGTCTTCACTGTAAACTCCCATCCCTCTACCTAGGTCTAAATACTACTGTTCTTCCAAGTTTTGTCTGAAGACCTTCTCTTGTCCCCTAAACAGTGTCCCTTAAACATGATCTCACCCATGGCTTTAAAGAGCATTTGTAGATGAATAAATAATATATACTTATATAGTCTGAGCTGTAGACTCATGTTCAAGTGGGTACTCACTTGAGTACTCCATTGGCTAATCTCAACTTTAAAACATCTGAAAGTGAGTTTTTCAATCCTTCCTGCTCCCACCTAACCCTCCACGCACACGGCTGCCTAAGTCAGAACTCTGGGCATCAGTCTTGCTTTCTTCTTTTCCCTCCTCCCCTTCCCACACTCAATGCATTGAAGGTCTTATGATTTCACCTTTAGACTAGATTTCAAGGCATCACAGTGCCCCTCTCCAGGCCACTGTTGTTTCTTGCCTGCCAGTCCCCAGATGACACTTACTTCCCTACAGTTTCTCCAGATGACACTTACTTCCCTACAGCAACCAGAGTGATCTGTAAAAACGTGAATCAGATCAGATCATTCCTCTACTTAAAACCCTTCGATGGAAGCCTAGTTGACTTAGAATGAAATCTCCACCCCTCAGCTGGGCCTAAAGGTCTGTGCAATCTGTCTGCTGCTTCGTGACTTCTCTCTCTCTCTATCTCTCTTATTCTTGTTGTTGCTCTTTCTCATTTTAGCTACACTGGCTTTTCTATTTCTAAACTGTATGTTGCCTCCCCTCTACCCCCAGGCCTTTGCAAATACTGTTCCTTCTGCCCGGCATGCTATTCTTGAAGTTCCCCGGAAACTAGCTGATTCTCATTTTCAGTTCCAAGAAGCCTATCCTGACTACCTTCTCTAATGAACTTCTCACCTCTATTGTTCTTCATTCTCTATTCTTAGTTGTGACAAATAATGGCCATAATGTGTTATTATTTCACTTCCTTAATTAGATCCTCCCAACACATTGCTACATTGTAAGCTGCATTTCAACAGGAGCCACATCTTTCATTCCCAACATCCAGTACAATGCCCAGCACTTAGTAATTGGTAAGTAAATATTTGTTTAATCAGTGAGATATTGTCTTTGTGCACTTAAAAATCAATGATCACATGAAACTTTCTGCCAGGGACCTATTTTTTTTTGTCTTCTGCTCATGTTTTTTACAAAAATGAATAAAGTCCACTCATAAGATAAAATAATTTTCCCTCAGTGGCAATTATCACCTTATACCTATCAGTAGAGTATTAAAAAATAATTCCAACTGGGAAAGTTCACAAATGGTTCTCGCAAGTATTCTGAGAGTACAGTGGGAGCTGGACCCATTGCAGTAGAAATTTAACTAGAATTTATTTGTAGAGTTCTTTTCAGACAGAACAGAAAGAGGAAGGAAGTCTGAATTCCCCAAAACGGCAAGTGATAAATCCAACCCAGGGTTAAATTTCCTCTCTAAAAAGTCACTACCTCCCACAATTATAGGGGGAAAAAAAGATAAATATAGACTTCTGGGGGTGTGGTTGAGTAGGGAGGAGTGAATGGTAAAGAAATTTTCCTTTTAAATGTGGGTGAGGGTGGGACAGAGGGAAATCAATGTAGACACTGTACCAGAGAGTATGAAAAGTATCTTACAGAGTAATACGAATTTTTAATTCAAGAGGAAAAGGAAACAACTTTTGTCAGTTTTACTTTTTTTTTTTATCTTCTCGTATTACTACTACTAGATTGATTCTATTTCTTGTACCCTGAGGCTTGTCCTATTTCCTGTAATTTGAATTTAGGAGTATTTCCCCCCACTCCACCTTCCTCCCTCTCCCCTTTAATATATGGTTCTTCCACAAACATCTTCCACCTATGTCCACCTACTGGAAAGAGAGAAATATCCCCCAGCATCTTTCTTGCTCTGTGTGCTTGGAGTTAATACTCTGTATGTAACTCAGAGTTAACAGCATATTCTGACCTAAGTTCCTGGTGAGCATATTTTCACGCTGTTCAGGGGATGTGGTGAGAGCTATAGATTTTTCAGGCTATCTAAGGGAAAAATCAAATGCATGCAGTATATTTTATGAGAAGCTGCACCAATTCTTCCACATCCATCCTAAATTCTTTGATCACTAACTAATCCAATCCCCAACTTCCATGTTTCACTAGCAGTTGTAAATTTGGTTATGGCTTTCTTCCTAGAAAGGTTCTAAAGGCTTTGCAATGGATATCAACAGGATGAATTTTTCCATATGGACATTTCTGCTGTTTGCGTAAGTAGTACCATGTTTTGATCTACATGTGTTTTAGTCAAGACTAGATACATTGTAAGAAATCAGAATATGAGCTTTCTGTAAAAAATAAGTGATGACATGATACTGTAATAGTGGATACATGTCATTATATATGTGTCGAAACCCACAGAATGTACAATACAACCAGGAACTACAAAGTAAACTATGGTCTTTTGTTAACAACAGCATATCAACAATTCAACAATGGCTCCTCAGTTATAACAAATGAGCCGCACAAGTGCACAACCATGTTCATAGCAGCACAATTTGTAATAGCTAAGTCTTGGAAACAACCTAAATGCCCAACAACTGATGAATAGCTAAAGAAGATGTGGTTTTTCTACACAATGGAGTACTACACTGCCATAAAAAGGATAAACCAGTCATTTGTATGTAAACGGATGTTCCTTGAGAACATACTATTAAGTGAAATAAATCAGACACTTATCAGTACACATTGAATTGTTTCTCTGATATGAGAAACCATAAGTACAAATAAAGACAAAGGGGTATAATAGATATTATGTTAAAAAAAAGAGATAGTATTCAAAAGAGAGGAGAACTAGATAGGGAAAAGGGGGATAAAGAAGAAGGTTAAAAGAAAAGTAAGATGAAAGGGAAAAAAATGGAAAAGTGTTAATAAACTTGTTGCAAATAGAGAGGGGTGGGCGAATGGGAGGGGAGGGGAAGAGGGGGGAAAGCCAAGGTACATCATGTACAGGTACAAAATAACCATGTTGATTATGATCATTATGTATATAATGTACCAATACATGTCCTTGGTAAAAATAAAAACATTAAAAAAAATAATAAGGGAAACTGTTCAGGGGAGATGATATAGCAATTCAGTACTTCCTGCTCAATTTTGCTGTAATTAAAATTGCTCTAAAAAGTCTATTAATTAAAAAATACAAAGTAGTTCATAATCTTTTCGGTTTTAAGATCTTTGCTATCAAAGATCTTTCACTGGACTGTTGTGAACAACATGAAATCACAACATGCTGAACCAGGAAGAGCCTTATGAACGTCTTGCACTCTTGTAATGAGATGTGACAGAACAACAGAGTCTGGATGTCCTGGGTCATACTAGACACCTTCCCCTTCCCCATCTTTTTGATTCAGTACTCAAAACTGTGCTCCGCTTTAATCAGAACCCTGAACTCTCCACCTGGAAATCATTTCTGTCACTCCTGAACTGCAGTGGTGATTTGCTTGAACTTTCCCAGGCTCCACATGTTGTACACAGGCCTCTCCTGTTTCTTTAGCTGCTGGAAGATATTTGAGTTGTTCTGCCTGATTAGCTTGATCCACCTCTCAATACCTTATTTGTTAAGGACCTCAGGGACCATTACAATAATACCTGGGTTTTTGCTTTCTAGGGACACCGTGCGTGCTTGCTTGCAAGTCTGAATATTTTTTGTGCTATTTAATATTCTGTTGTCCATCTTGCTTGACCATGTTCCACTCGTTTAAGAATTTTGTCAAAGAGCCCTGGAAGTATAACTTACTGCTTGCCCTGGGCCCTGAACTTACTACTCAAGATGACCTTTGCAAGAGGCACTTGCTCTAACAGGATCATGAAGTCAAATGACCCATTTTCAAGAATCCAACTACTTAAGAAGGGAGCTGCTTCCCAGGCCCCTGCAGAGCTGTAACCCAAACACCACATTGCTTCTTAATGCTCACAATAAAGCCTGTGTAGGGCACAAGGGATGTTTCCTATTAAGGGTAACCTTATGGACCTGGTAATTTATTGTCCCTTGGAGGTAAGAGTGTGTGTGTGTGTGTGTGTGTGTGTGTGTGTGTGTGTGTGTGTGTGTATCTGGAATGCAGTGGCAGTAAGGGAGTTGATGGCTGAGTTAAGAAAAAGAATGAGAAGCTGGGAGCAAGGACAGAATAGGGTACTCAGAAGCACCAAGAGTAACAAAAGAACCAGTGAAACAATGAAGTTACAGAACCTGCCCAGGAAACTGCGCTCTGCTTGGTACCATCCAACCACTGCTGACTTGAACTTCTAAATCACTGATTAGTGAAATAATTTAAATTTCCCATTCAGTTCTTTCTGTTTGTGTCTGTGCGTGTCACAGTGGCAGAGGCGGCAGTAATCATACTGGTAAACTGGGCTCGCAGACTCTCATCCTCACAAGGAAAGAGGGCCAGAGGTCTCTGTCCCCAGCATGTGTTGCCCTATTGGTGGCTGCACCGACCTCAGGTGGCTTTGGTTGCCTCCTGTTTTGGGGGACTGGTGGGAATGTGTTTGTCTGTTTCGCTGAGGGAGCTTCGTTTTGATTCAGTTAATCTCCCAGCAGCCCACAGTTTCCACACAGCCGCTCTCCCCTCGGTCAACGGCGGCTTTGTCATGGGGGATGGGGGTGGGGATGGGACCCTTAAGTGGGCACTGGAGTTCCCACGTCCTGAGCTTTCACTGCCTGGCATCTTTTTTCCACACCCCATTTGCCCTTGTAGGTCTGGCTCCAGGTCCCATTCTGATCTATGTTTTTTCCTTCATGATACAGGAAGAAGGGTAATTAGGAAATCCAGAGAAAGAGCCTTCAAAATATCGAAAATATGCTGGCGACGCAATTCGTGGAAAGCGTAATTTGGCTGGGCAGTGACAACCTCCTGTCGTACTTCTTGGCTTTTCCTGGACTCTGGGGGAGAGACACAGGGCGAGGTGAGCAGCTTGTGAGGTGACTAGAACAATCTTCAGGAGCAGTGATAGTGGTGTGGACCATGTGAAAACAAACACAGATTTTAACTCAGTCATTTTATTCTGAATTCAGTGCCAAGAAGGAGGAGTGGGCTATATTAGTTTCCAGTCTCATACTCAGCGCTGGGACAGGCAGCTCTTCAGAAACTGCCAGGGGCAATCGTGGAACCTTGTGGAGAGAGTGTCCGGCTGTCAGATGTGAACCGCGGGACACACAGCACCTCAGAATACCTCTAATCAGTCTTCACTTAAAAGTAGACAGTTAAGGGTTTGGATATTACTTTGAGAATGTCTCTTTAACTGAAAAGGTATTATCAATGGCAAATATCTTCGGGCATGGCTAGCTGCATTTTCCTGAGTGTCAAGCACACTGTTTCCTGAAAATCATAAAATATCCCACTTCTGTTCTTCACAGGAGCGATGTATCCCATTGTTGTGTTTCCACACTGCTTAACTGTGTTATGTATCAAATGTTGGTAGTGAATTAACTGTCCCGTGGATTGTTTTAAATGTGACTTTTAATTAAGTGCATTAATCTGGTGTATCATCATTTGAGCAGCAACTAAAATAAGATTATATGCATTTTAAACTTTTGGATGCCTGAACAACATGTAAAGCATTTTACAAAGCCCGCATTAATACATATTTCATTATAATGTAATTCTATGTTAGATATTCCACTTATGCGTAGAGCTGAAATAATTTCCGCTGTGTAGAAATGCCGATTTAAATGAGTAAATCACAAGCAATGGAGAAAGCTCAACTCTTCATGAGTCTCTGTGTTACTGTGCTTGTAAAGGAATTCTTTGGGGGTAGAATCTGAACTGTAGTTAATGGAGTGCAGCATTTGTGTTTCAGGTGGGCTGCAGTGAGAAAGGTCGGATACATTTCTTGTGTACAACACTGACTAATTAGGGACAATCCTGAGCATTTTCCTGCACTCCACACAGCAGATGATTGTTTTTCCTACCCCGAGCAGGCAATATGCCTGAACTGAACACAGGAGCATTATTGGGGGCTGGAGGATGCCTTGACACACAGATAAGAGCACGTGCGACCTCACTGCAAAAAGAAACCCTGGGAGCTAGATGGCTGCACTCTGCAGGGCTGCCTTAAAGCATCCAGTGCAATATTACTAATAGACCTTTTACAATTTTTATAGCTTCCCGAGTTATTTTTGAGTCAGAGCTAGCATTCAATTATTTCCTTTTGAATAAGGAACAAAACAGGCCTAAAGACTGAAAGAAAAAGCTGCAATGGGAGCGATCTCTCCAGATGGAGGTTTTCTGGCAGATTGTGATTTGTGACTCAGAATGAGCCCAGATTATTATGCCATCTGGGTGGCAGCAGAGCCTGTAGATGCTGATTCAGTCACTCAGCAGATTCTTCATGAACTCCTACTATGTGTCCTTTATTCACCAGGCACTGGGAAACAAGGCCAAGTAATCAATAGTATCTACAGCCCATGATTTCATTCATTTGTTCATTCATTCATTCATTCAGTCAACATTCACTGAGCATTAATGATGTGCACTGTGTATTAGGAGAACTGAGCATATAAACATAGAGTAAATCACCATATGGCGTGACAAAATCAGTTAGGGAGATAAGGAAAATTACTATGCATCTTGGAAGTGGAGAGAAACTAACTATATTCAGGGCAGTCGTAAATCCTTGTGGAAAAGGGTGACATCCAAGTTGAGTTTTGAAGTAGGATTAGGAGGCTATTGGGCAGAAAGAAGGGCAGTGCTACTGTAGGCAAAGGGAATAGAATGGGCAAAATCACAGTGTTAAGGTCTCGTGAGTGCTTCTGAGGAAAAATAAGAAAGGAGAAGCTGATTGCGTTTGTATCTTTTTGGCTCACAGGTGGAAGTGTGGCTAGAGCAATAACCCGCCTAAGACCTTCTGAGCCATGGTAGAGCACTGGCTTCACTCTGTGTACTGAGAGTGGCAAATCCCAGAGCTCCCCTGTTCTGTCCCCACGGCAGATGTACCCCATCTGGTTTGGAGGACGTTCTTTCCTGTTGAGCCCAGGCCAGTCTGTGGAGCCCTCCACACAAGTTTTAAGAAGCCACAATTCACTTACTGGAGTCAGTATATAGAAAAGGTGTATTCACTATCTTTGCTATGGGAAAAGAAAGCTGAGGATTTTATTTTATTTTATTTATTTATTTTTTTGGTGCTGGGGATCGAACTCGGGTCCTTGTGCTTGCAAGGCAAGCACTTTAACCGCTGAGCTAAATCCCCAGCCCAGGTGAGGCTTTTAAATAGGTAAATGACAAGGTCAGATTTGATCACTGGGGAGACTGTTTGAACCAGTACCCTAGAGAATGAATTGGAAGGTAGAAGGGACTGTGAATCAGGAAAATGAACAGAACACTGTCTGATGCTTTAAATCACTGGTTCTCAATTTGGGCGCACACTGAAACACCCGGGGAGTCTGTTGTAAATGTCTTATACCTAAGCTCCACACGGACCATTTAATCCAGAATTAAACCCGAACCGAGTGATTCACGTGAGCACGAAGGTTGAGATCCATTTGGGCGTCTGATAATGAGAATATTTACTCTTTTACTAAAAAAGGTTTTGCCTCCTTTGGTATGAATTTGGAGGAGAAGAGAATGATTTGTGGAAGATGGGAAAGGATTTGCCACTATTGGGTCTTGACTCAGAGTACTACTAGTAATGATTGCTTTTTGGTCACTTACATACACATATATCATTTCATTTAATACTCCACATTACTCCTCTGAACCTGTGTTTATTATCCCCAATAAATAGGTTAGGTAATGAAGTCTCAGAGACCGTAAGTAGCTTTCTGAGGATTGTAGGGCAATTGCCAGTTATGACTGCCATTACATCTACTATATATATTCTTTTGGAAAGACAATGGGCATTCGAGCATTTCTTTAAGGGACAGTACACGGTCATTTTCACCTGTCAGGAACTGTGCTTTCCCTTTGTGTTCTGATTGTCTCAAATCTTCACCGTGTGCACATAGCCCTGAACACGTGTGTTTTCTTGGTTGTGATTTCTGCACACTGTGTAAACCAGAGACAGTGACCCACCTTAAATAGCCTTTCACCACTGTTTATAATTGGATGTCTCCTCGATTGTTATTAGCAACCAAATAATGCTTTAGAGCTGCCTAATTATCTGGATTGTTTCAGAACTAGAAGCAGGAAATTAGTAATAGTAGTAGTATTCACAGTAAATATTAGGTTCTTACTTTGTCTGAAACTTCTATTCTAGACTTCTCTACAAAGCCAAGACAACTATAACAACCATCACCCACGATGTGAATTTAATTTGATGACCTGGATCTCATCTGCAAGCCAGCAGGCTTCCTGACTTGAGTGACAGGCTAGAAAGGCAGGGCTGTGGGAGGGGCAAGCTACTGCAGCCTGGTGAGTCTCATGCCCTAATGACAAAGGACACCAGAAGCAGAACACACAACAGAGTGCAGAATTCCTGATTCTGAATCTAATGCTTTCATTTATCAGGTCATATTAATTCCTAGCAATAGAGTCAAATGAGGGAAGTTTTATTTACTTTGGTTTACTCTCTTGGTAAAATCTTACACATCTGGTTTTTACTTATCACTGGAAGGAGAACCTACACACTTCAGTTTCCAGCTATGTTCTTTCTGGAATTCCTTGATGGGTGAGGGGGACCTCAGTGGATGTCATGGGAAAAGAAGGTGGAGGAAAAGGTTGAACTCTTGGTTCTAGCATTTCCATTCTATCTTCAAACACAGCAGTTTTGCTTTTATTAATTTTACATTATAAAAAAGAATCTGTTACAACTGGTATGAAGAACACTGCTCCAGACATGAGAAATCTCTGGGTAAAATATTTACATATGCCAATCAATTGAAGATCTTGTTATAATTATCTGGAGATACAATTTTGATCCTATATATCTTGAAAAAGTATCATGAATATTGCAGAAAAAAATTGTCACAAAGCCCATAAACTTGTCTCTCAGGAGAGGTGTGGATCCACCTGCAGGGCTTGACACCATGGCCAGTGGATTTAAAAGTTTAAAGATGAAGGTTTAAAGATAAAGTTTCTGATTTAACAATCCTGGTACTAGATTCTAAGAAATGTCATCTACAGTATTAGTAAACAGGTGTTGAAAGCTGACCTGCTCAAAAGAAACATACTCTACAAGGGAGAAATCAGTTAACAATTACCTCGTGCACTGGCTGGAATATCTCATAGTCAGTTATATCATATATCATGGAGTCTGACAGACTTTGGTTGATTATACAATTTTTCCCCTTGTCTGCTTCATAACTGTGAGTCTCAGTGTTCTCTTTTATAGAATGGGCAGAATAGCAATACCTACTACATAATGTTATTGTTTGGATTAAATGGAATTATGCATATAATATACTTAGATGAAAAGCTCACTTATAATACTTCTGATTATAAAGTGACCCAAGTTATTTTTTGCAGAAGCTCAAACATCTTAAGGGGCATTACAACATTGAAACTACAGGTACTAATTTATACTGATAAACTCAAACCATAAAGATTTGTCAGACTGTGGATAATAAGAAGACTGTAATGCATGCTAGAACACTTTACAAAAATTCATATTTAAGGTAGAAACAAATTTTAAGACCAGGGTAAGGTTGCTCATTCTTGCTAATTCTATTCAACATGCTAATGGAAGTCCCACATTGATCAATTAGTTAGGAAAAAGAAATAAAAAGTACCCATACTGGAAAAGAAGAAGTTAAATTAACTCTGTTCACAGATGATATGATCCTATATGTAGAAAAACTCCCGAAAGACTGCTAGGGATAATAATCTCAGTAAAGTTGCAGCATAGAAAATAAACATGTAAAAATCAGTGGCAGTACATGAACAGTGACCAAGCCAAAAAGAAAATCAAGAAATGAACCCTACTGACAATGTTGCCAAAAAGAATAAAGTACTTACGAACAAGCTTAATCAAGGAGGTGAAAGACTTGTAGACTAAAAATTACAAAAGACTGATGAAAGAAATTAAAGCAGTTTGCAGATTCAATGCTATCCACATCAAAATTCCAATGGCACTTTTTATAACAGGAAAACATTCCTAATATGTATATGAAATCTGAAGGAACTGTGAATAACAAAAACATTCTTGAGAAAGTTGAAGGCCTTATATTTTCTGATTTCAAAACATATTACAGTGCTATGGTAGCCAAAACAGTACAGTACCAGCATAATGACAGACATAAAAATCAATGCAACAGACTAAAGAGCCTGGAAATACGGTCTTGTGCATACGGTGAGGTGATATTTTGCGTGGGTGCCAGGGCCACGTAATGGGGAAAGGACAGTCTCTTCGACAAATGGTGTTGGAAAACTGAATTTCCACATGTGAAGGAATGATGTTATAGCCTTACCTTACATTAAATTAAAAAAAAAAACTCAAAAAGGATCAAAGGCTAAAAAGTATAAGATGCCTAGAAAAAAGCAAGAGGAAATATGCATGACATTGGACTTGGACATTATTTTTTGAGTATGACATCAAAAGCAGTAAAAGCAAAAATTCAAAAATTGTACTATATTAAACTTAAAGCTTTTTCTTATCAAAGGAAACAATCAAGAGTGAAAAGAGTGAAATTTTTTCCCTGGAATGGGAAAAAATTTATAAATTATTGATAAGGGACTATTATTTAGAATATATAAAGAACTCATACAAATTGGCAACAATAAAATAACCAGATTAAGAAAGGGCAAAGGACTTGGCTAGACATTTATTCAAAGATGTGCAAATGTCTAAAAAGCACGTGGGAAAATGTTCAACATCACTAATCTTTGGAGGAAAGCAAGTTTAAACTACAATGAGATATCATCTCACACCCACTGGGATGGCTGCTATTAAAAAATACTCCGCTTGCCTGTTCACTTATTGTAGCAGATCATTCACAATTGTCCTAAATCAGTCGAGTTCTACATGAATGTGGCAAGGGATCTCCTGGACAAGGCTTTGGACTTTTCCAGAGTTTTCCTGTCCACTTGCTATAGCAGAACTTCCTGGGGCACTGTTTAAACATACAGATCTCCTGGTCCTACCCCCAGACTGTCTGAATCCCAATGTTTTAGGGTAGGTAGGGCCTGTGAATTAAACTCTAACAAGAACAGTAGGGATTCTGAATTGCCTCTATCTTTGGAAATCTTTAGGGGCAGCTTGACCAATCTTGATGAAGGTTTTTGGGGAACTAGAGAATGGGAAGGGAAATCTCCAACCTATGATGACCTTGACCTTGTGCCCACATGCTCTTCTTTCTAGACCTGCATTCTCTCTGTAGGAGCATCTACCTGGGTTCTTGAACTTCATAACTGATGACTGCTTGTTAGGGCCAGAGTGGAACTAGTTGTGACCTCCTGATGGAGAGCTCCTTGCTTTTAGTTAGTCTGTCCTCAAGGAAAACAGTAAAAAAACAAAGGAAGGATGCCTATATACCAATTAAGTGATATTTGTAAGTGAGATTAATATGGATGTTCTTTTAAATAAGAAGTCCTGCTAAAACATGTACTCATGTTCTTTTGGAGAGGTATGGAATGAGTACTTCTTGTACCCAGGCTGAAAAGCAGGCTCCATGATCACAGTGGTCGTGGAGAGTTTTGAGAATAAGAGCTCTCATTTTGATTACAATGTTGAAGTGTTATTCTTGTTTGTATATCTAGACCAGTTGTGCTTAAGTACATTATAGGTAGCTTCATTGTAAGTAAAACTGAATTCTTCCTCCTATAACATTTTAGTTTTCACAGAGAATATAGAAAAGAGAAGGGCATTGTAAACATTTTTTAGCCTGATTTGGCCTTTATGTTTTTCTGTGTTAGACTGAAATCCTGACAGGCAGACAGGGCAGTGTTATATTTAACAAACACCTTTGTGAAAACCGTAGAGAGAGAGAGGCAGAAAGAGAAAGAGAGGGAGACAGCTAGACAGCTCATTTTAACAGTTTCTTTCTGATTAACTCCTTCTCAACCAAAATTTTATGTGTACATCTTGGGGCATGCATACATATATTTTTTGCATACATATATGTTTAAATAGTTCTTTTAAAATAATGATGTACCTTATTTTACCCCAGTAGCATTTTAGTGCTTTTTCGCTACACTCACAGTAGCCACTGGTAGAGGAAAGGAGTCAGAATGGGCTCAGGCAAATCAATCATCTTTACACTAAAAACAACTTAAAGCAGCCTGAGGTTTGTAAATCTAGATCTCCAAGTTGTTAAAATAAGTATGAGTGTGGTTATGGTGCTTGGTACTTTACCATTATGACAATGACTCTCCCCTGTTTTAAATATTAGAAAACAGAGATTTGAAAATGTGGCTTGCCTAAGTCTCAGTTATTAAGTGAAAAAGCCCGGATCTCAGCCATGGGTACTGACTCTATGTTCCACAACATCCTGCAACCTTAAACTTATAACCTGGAAGAACGTTTTCTGAACTGAGAATTTCTCCACTTCTGTTCTGTAAGGCGTTGCTGGCTTATTAATGAATTGCAGTGTAGGAGTAGTTGAGAAGGCTGGGGACCCTCAGAACCCATAATTTAAATCTTATTGATGCCTCCTACATAACGCACTGTGTCAACTGGCAGTCCGAGGGAGGGACTCTTGGTATCCCTATACCACAACCTCCCACCAGTGGTTTCACTCTCCATCATTATCAGTAATTATTTGCAAGTTCCCTGGAATTCTGCCTTGCCCTGTCTCACAATCTCCTCATTAGAGTGCCCTCCTGGTGTGGTGCTTCCTCCTGTGGCTCCTTGGACAGAGGCCCTCAAGCCTTCTTCCCTGCTAGTATGGATTGTCTGTCATTTTTTCTTTCGTAATTAATAGCAATTTGCACAGCTTCAGATGAGATGAGTGATTGGAGGGAAGAAGTGCAGCTTTCAGGTCTCTTGCTCACCTACACAGCTCAGGGCTTGACTGAAGATTTTCTCTGCTTGAGTCACAGGTGGCTCATTTCTCAGTTGGTGGATAGCAGCCCCTTCCCTTTCCACCTCTCTTTATGTTGTATCGCCCCTTATACACTGACATACTACTTTGTTTCCTACCATGAATACATTACTCTCCAGATCTTTTCCTCTGAATTTCTTAAGGCATTCCATCACATTATATTGCCCTATCATTTAAAAATGTTGTAGTGCCTCTTGAACAACACTCGTTACTAGAAGAACAGATTACTGAGGTGTACTCTGGAATTCTGAATAATCACAGATACATTGACAAGTTCCTTTCCTGTTCCAAAGCTGAACTTGGCAACATTCAGTTCTGATCGTTAGGTCCATGTTACAATTGTTGCTCAATTTACTGTCTTCTAGGAGTGACAGTGGCTTCTGGAAAAGGATGGTAGAGGTGCCTGAATTAGGGCATGTGCTATATACAATTACATCTTAAAGATAATTAGCTAACATGGAAAGAAAGCAACTGAATCAAAGACAAATGCTCGGGAGAAATCCCAAAGGCACTGAGGATTCGATGTGCAAACTTTTTGCATTGTCACACTGTAAACAAAATAATAAGTCACTTGGAGTCGTGGTTGATTAAATTCATGTCAGAAGCCCTTAGTACCGTTATATCATGCATAGTCTCCTGGGCATCCCTTTACATTGTTGTCAGCCAACAAACTATAATTTCATGCTTGACTGGCCTAACATAGTCTTAGGTTCCAGATTCTGTGCACAGTCATGCCAGGCCACAGAAATTAAGCGAAAAGCCAATGAGTAAATAATAGACAGGGATCAAAAGATAATACCCATCAGCAGCCTGAAATACAGCAAGTCTTTCACTGGAATATGTTAGTGTTTTTACTACCATTTAACAAAGGACTGTTTTGACACCCTGCTGATTCAACATTAACTAGACATTTCCAAGAGCACTTGCTATGTGCCAGGCACAGTGGTGGGCCTGGAGGCTACAGTGGGAGGGAAACAGGTACTAATGAGTGGTTGGAATCTCTCAATGGAAAACCAGATGGTTCTGCCTCTCAACCATGTGATAGATGGTGGAGGCTTTGAAGAGACTTTCTCAGAGAGGTTTTAGTTCAGATCTTTGGCAGCTTTCCCAGCACTCTCAGCACCTCCTTTAAGATTTCTGCTGGAGGGGGCACTGACTCTTTTCTCCTTCTCAGACGCAATTCAATTCACACTAATTATTTGCTCTATCATATTCATCAGTCTCTATTTCAGAATAGGCTCAGACAAGGTTTTTTGTTCAGGTCTCATCTGCTTTCAGCCAAGATTCTCTTAAGGCCCAGAAACTGATGGCCAGGCTCCCTTCATTTGTTATTTCTAAGGTGTTAATATAAATGGGTTAATATGAGGAATATAAAGAAGAGAAACTGGGAATTTATTGAAATTTGTTAGTCATCAGCACAAATGGCTTTATCCATTTTCATGTATTTTGTGCAGTTAGGATCATTTGAATTTAAGCACTTTTCCTGGTAGCAGAATCATAATTAAAGCTGAAAAGGGCACTTAATTCTAAGAAAATTCTTTGAGAAATCCTTAACAAAATTCCTAAATCTGTCTTTTCCATTATCCTTTAGGCTGAAAAGTCTGACCAAATGTCTTTTGGCACTTACATTGACCATAATATAATTTTTCAATTCTTCTATCTGAGTGTATCTCAGGGCAGCATTAATTTGGTATGATTAGGAGACGATTTTCTTTAATTAGGATCTTTCTCACTGTTCTTTATGTTCTTTAGTGCTTCTGCTGTGCAGGCTCTTTGGAGAAGTGAGCTTAAGGGTGCTTAGCTCCCATGAACTTTTGGTCTTGAGAATGTACACTAGAGGTGGGATTAGTCTGAGAGCAGCCAATGACTCTAATCTGGGGGAACCCAGAGTAGGATTTTATAAAAATAATGATCAGTTCATAACTGGATTGAGTTACAAAGGAGGACAGAATATTCATTCCAGGTCATTGTTGTATGATGCATGTTTAGATTTAAGAGTGAAAGGTATTGAAGGTATTACTCCCTGGAGTCATTGTTATTATCCACCTGTGAATTAAAACATACCTGTCAGAAGGCAGTAAGTTGCTTGCCATGATGTTAGGAGTAGGGGACACTGGAAAGTGGTTGGGGAGAGATGTGGAGAGGAATGACATTAGCTTAAAACACCAAACTGAGAATTAAACTTCCTGGGGAATTCTTGAGTCTTTATTTACTTACCAATAAACAAATGCAGAAAATGGTGCTATACGGATGCTAGGTATTGAAATTTTCCATAATCATATGATATATTGTAATACTTAATTTTATAAGATCACAAATTTGTCATATTTTCCTTATAGTGTTTACTCACATGGACAGGAATGGATCTAGATTTTGTGGTGTCTGAAGATTACCTATTTAGCCACCTTTCTTAAAGAGAATACAAACTTTTGAATATAAAATAAGTAAAGGCTCCAAAAAAGAGGCCCATGCAAGTGAAGGGCCCTGAAAACTGACTTTCACTGGTTCCTGGGGGAGCCACCTCTGGATATAGTGGTGTGTTAATGGGAGCACCACTACAGACAAAACCCAACTCTTCTACCACCTAGTAGGAGGCAGGGAAAGGTAAATGAGGAAACTAGTTGTACGGTTCATAGTGAACGTACCTGGGTGCTTTGCTGACTATCTCAGAAGCTCCTTAAAAAAAAAAAAAAAAGAAGCTCCTTGTTGGAACCTTTAGGAAATGAACCCTCAATGAAAAGAACACCAGAACTTCTGCTTCCTTATGATCAGAAGATCCTGGTGCAGTATTTACTGAACCAGACGATTCCTCGTGAGGTGACTATAAAGCTCACTGCTGATGTATTCCAGTTTATTATTCAACTTCTTTAGATTTAAAGTGCCCCACTCAATGCCACCATTTATGTAGCAACTAGAGCAGCATCTACAATAAAAATAACATTCAAGGCCAAAAAGCTACCAAGAGCCCAATTTTTCAAGATAACTTGGACAAGTTTTTAAAATCAGGCAATGCTTATAGACACACAGTCATGTGGACACCATAAAAATATCATCTTATTTCGAAAGACTGAGAAAACTGAAAATAAGGTGCAAAAATTCCCACTGAATGGTCGATCTGTCTAATCACTCACATTGGGTATGATGTGTCTGGCGCATGCTGAAGATCAGACATACACATGTTCTACACACATGTGCACATGCAACACACAAACATGGGTCTCTTCTTGAAAGAGTATTCCTTTATTTTAGCTTATCTATCTGTGAAAAAATTGTCAAAGAAAGCCTCAAATGTTAGGTAAAAGAGTCCTTGAATTCTGTTAATTCAAAAATGACTGCAATAATACAAGCCATAACATTGCTATCCATGGCACCAGCACTTTTAATGTTTCTCAAATCTGCACCTACCTTATTTTCTAGTCTTTAGTCCTTTATTCACCAAAATGACTGATATGGGGAGTTTAGACATCCTGAGGAGATAATGGTTTTGACCTTAATAGATGGTTTGACTGTGCAGTGCATTCCACACAGTTAATACCCAAAGAGGCTACAGATGTATTTTCTCCTGCTTCTTTTCCTTTTTATTGTTAAAGAGACTAATTGTGTGTGATCGTGTGTTCATAAGCATTTGTGCTACAGGAAATGTTAAATTCCTTTCAGTTTTTCTTTTTTGTGGTGGCAAGAGCAAGAGGGCGTTCTTTTAAAAATTTTTTCTTTTCCTAAGCAAAGTGTGAGAATGGAGGGAAGAAGTAAGCCAATGCTCAGAATAAGATGTTCTACCACAATGTAAAGGACAGGGGAAGCAATTTTCAACAGCTAGGACAGAAATGCCACAAATAGTAGTTGATCAAAACAGTGACACAGCTTTATAATTTGGTCTCAGATTAAGCAAGAAATACTAGAGAGAGAAAACTGCAGGAGTCTTTTTTGCCCCCCTGACCCCCACCCAGTGAATAAAATGGTTTGCTGGAATTTGGAGGCTTTTGAATGTCATGTGTCTGCCACCGATTCTCTGATAGTGTCAAAGATGATTAGTGATTATGTGTAAAAGGAAACACTGTTGTCTGCTCTTCATAAATTTAAAGTGACAGAGAATATACATTTTCATTTAGATTATTTTTCCACACTAGAAACATGATTCTGTGTCCTATGAGACTTGTACTAGCTGCTGAGCTGACTACCTGAGCAATATTCTATCTAAACTAGCAGCCAAGCATAATTATCAAAGGTTTGAACAGCTTGCAAGTTATGGTTGAAGGAATGGTTTACCTATCAAAACTGTATAACTACAAGAATAATTATGATTCTAGCTTTTGGGCTAGAAATTATTTAAATGAGAGATTATTTACAAAGGGAATACCAGGGAAAAGAATCATGTAAATTAGATTCATTAAATAGACAGATTCACTCACAGTTCATTTTGGGGTAATTTATGTCAGTTTTCTTTGACGTCATCTGTTGTTCAGGTTAATAATTAGCTATGACCATTATTAACCAACAGAGGTTGCTCTGCATATTGGCAGAGAGAGGCACATTGTTTGGGAAAGTGCCTATGAATATGGAGATTTCAATATGAGTGCAAGAATTTATTTGTAAAAAAACAACTTTTATCTTCCCAAACAATTCAGTATCCTGGTTCATATATCTCTGCATTATCAGGAGGCTTTGCAAGGGAATATATTTCTCTTTACTAGTATGCAAACAGTCAAGACTGAAAAAGAATTGAAAAAGAATAGTACAAAATATTTATTCTAATTCTGTAGTACTTTCTACTTAGAGCTAAAGATGATACAGTATTTTCAAATATATGAGAGATGCTTCTTTTATAGGCCAAGTTATGGATCTTTTGAGAAATCCAAAAAATGATGTTCATTTATAAGATTGGATGACCAGGATATGAACTTTAAAATTCTTTTACAGCATCACCAAATTTAAAGATATATGGCAAGCACGGTGATGCATCCCTGTAATTCCAGTATTCTGGGAGACTGAGGCAGGGAATCTCAAGTTTGAGCCCAGTCTGGGCAAATTAGCAAGTCCCTGTCACAAAATGAAAACAATAAAAATAAAAAAAGGGCTAAGGATGTAGCTCAGTGCTGGGTTCATGCCTCAGTACAAAATAAAATAAAATTCACACAAATAAAAACAAAACAGAAAAAAAAAAACCCAAAACTAAGAAAGTAGCTCATTTAGACTTTTTAAAAAAATCTTGATACTACTTGGAATCTTTATATTTCTCACTTCTGTGTAATTTTGTGGCTTTGACCTTGAGAAAATAGCAAGAATTGTGCCTACTATTAATGTTGTTTCTCTCTGAAAAAACAAAATGTTTCCTGGCATGTAATTTTTTTTCAAAAAATACTTGACTGTGCAATATTTTACACTCACATTATTTCCCCATTTATAATTCTCATTTTAGTATGTTGGAGGGAAAAATGTAGCTGTTTAAAAACATTCTACCAAATAATAGTAGCAATCATAACATTCTCAAGTATTTGTCTTGAGTGTAAATTCTGAAGGCAGTAAAACTGGTAAAAGATGATTTACATAACAAATGGATGAGGCTGAAAGTACCTATATAACTCTTGAGCTTTTTGTTCAAATAACAAAATGCAGGCAATGCTGGACATGGGTTAGAGTTGGAGGAAGATTTCTGAGTTCAGTTTTGGATATGACTGATGTGTCTTTAAGGCATATAGCAGTGTCACGATTTGTGCTGAGATGTCCTCCCAAAGCCTCAGGCAGTCATAGGTGGGACTTTTTCAGAGGTGGCTGAATCTAGAGTGTGTGATATTGGGATTAAGGGCATGTGGTTACTAAACTGATCTACTGATTGGTTTGGCACTGTCCCAATCCTGACAGCCTGGATAAGATACAAGGGGCAGGAAGAAGCTGCTAAGGCCCTTTGCTTACCTTGCTGCCTTCTGCCTGTGTGTCCTGACACCCTGCCTTGGATCCAGCTGATTGTGGACTAAAATCTCTACAAACTGTGAGCTAAATAAATCTTTCCCCTTCAGCTTTGGGTGTCAGGTATTTTGTCCCAGCAACAAGAAAAGCAGCTAATACAAGTGGAGATATTCAGTTAGTTGCATGTATGGGTCCAGGGTTTGGTTGAGGTATAAATTTGACTCACCTCTGTTTTCATGTTATTTTAATCCAAGAGTAAAATGGAATCACCTAGGGAGAATTGAGTGAAAAAAGAAGGGGCCTTGAATGGAATTTTAATTAACTCCAGCGTTTAATGGACAAAGGAAGATGAACCTGGAAATGACTGTCCAGAGAAGTAGTAAGAAACTTAAAAAAAATGCATTAAATTACGGAAGACAGTTTTAGAAGAAGAAGGGAGAAAATCAACAGTACCATAGGATGGTAAAAGAGATGTAAGAAGAGAACTATAAAGTGTGGTGGCCACTGTTGACCTCACCAGCTGCCGCAGTCAGTGGTTGAGGGGAAGCCAGATATGAGGGAGTAAAGGAGTGCTCAGAAAGGAGAGTGAAGGGAGACAGTTAGGATGACCCATCTTTCTGAGAGGCTTAACTCTGAAGAGAAAGTGATAAAAGATACATGAGGAGTTGCGAGGCTACCGGAAGCTTTTATTTATGTAGGTGTTTTTAAATAGTTAAAACTTACACATGCTTAAAAGTCATTTCAAAGGATTTAGTTGATAAGTAACAGTTGACTATATACAAAAAGAGAAAGAAAATGTGAAGTAGATTTGTTTCAATTTTTGACAGATGGAAGGGACATATTCTCATCCAACGATTTCTCTTTTCTCTGTGAAGTAGGAAGTGATATCATAGCTGGGAGTGAGAGGGGAAGCTGGGGCTGTGGACTTAGGGAAGTGGAGGTGGGTTTGAAAAACTAATTAGAGATCAAAATGATGAGAGATATGAAGTAGGAAAATTGAGTAGTATGAATCTAGTTAAGAATTATGATCAATAATTTATAGGGAATTCAGTCTTCGTATGTGCATACATTTCTTCAAGAGGGCTCATCTGCTCAGACATGGTCCCTCCCAAACAGTGCTGAGTTCATTACTGCTTGGGGTTTTGCCAGATGGGTGTAACAGAAAAACAATGGAACCTGAAGTGTCTGCAAGGGCGTTATTGAAATGATGCTACATAGATTCACTCCTGGATAAAGAAGAAAGTAGAGAAGGGATAGCATTAGTGAGCCAGTTTGAAGAAGGGCCTCATTTATTCATATGCCACCCTTAATACAGCTTGTCTTTAAAAAGAAGAAAACTATGTGACTTTTTAAAGTTGTGAATATTTAAAGTCACTGAATATAAAGAATTTCTTTTGATTATTAAAGGGCAAAAGAGAACTAAGTTCAATTTTAACATCGTCTCTCAAATTTGCAGGCGGGCCCAATCACAGACAAAATAAATTTCAGAGAAGCACATATATATATATATATATATATATATATATATATATATATATATATATATGGAATGTATAATCTGTATAATTGGAATACAGATTTCTCCCATGTGTCTGTTGAAACTCTCTTAGCATGATAACCTTATAGAAAGATACTCTCATTTGACTAAGGGTAAAGGAAGATCATTGTATACTAAAAACTATAGCTCAGGTGAGGAAAAACCAGAAGGAGAGGATGAAAATCATAATTTTACTTAAATAGGAACTCCATTTAATTTTTCCATTATTCTCAGTGAAATGAAAGCAGAGCTAACTGCTAGAGAAAACTGATTTTTGATGTGCAGAAAATCAGCTTTAATCATTCTAAAGTGTTATTTCCTTTTCTGTGCTATGTTACCTTTTCATGTTGTTTTATGAAAATCTTTGGATAAAATGAAAAGGGGAGACATAAAACACTACGTAGGAAACAGGAGAAAGAGAGTAAGGAAATAACTTACAGTCAAACTTTATAAAAATGTTCAAATAATTTGTCAATTTCCTTCACCAAGTAATATGTGATATCACGGCTAAGGTCAAGTTTTTCCTATTTTTTCAGAAAGAAAAATGGCTAGATATTGAGAAGCAAATGAAAGGAAATAGAATTTTCTCCTCACTAATTAAACTTCAAATAAACAAAACACATCTATCTAACAATTCGAGGACCTGAACTTGGACCTGGGAGGAGACTTTATTAGTCAGCTTTCCTGTTGCTGAACATACCTGACACCCACAGCTTAAAGGAAGAGAGACTTAATTTGGCTCACATTTTAAAAGGCTTCAGTCCATGGACAGCTGAGTCCAAGGAAGGAATATTATGGCAGAAGGGTGTAATGGAGCAAAGTTGCTCAGACCATGATGCCGGGAAGCAGGGAAGGGGAACAGGACCAGAGAGGACAGGGCGAGGGACCAGATATGGACCCCAATGCTATGCTTCCATGACCCACTCAGACACCTAGAAATGTGATTCCCTGGCCCCCGGGGGAATCCCAAAGCCAATCAAGTTACCCCTTCACCCAAAGAGACATATGTCAAAGCAGGGAGTAGAGCCCCAGAGTGTGTCAATCTGTGAGTTATGAGATGATGGATCAAATTTTTCCCAGCAAGGAATAACGAGCTATATTTCATTACTGAATTCAGTTGTGTACTGGCTCAGTGGTTTTCACAAGCATGACAACCAATCACTTTGGGCTTCAATGGAGAAGGGGCTTTATGTACAGCTGAATCAGATGGTGACTGTGTGAAAGAAGCAAGAATAGTTTTGTTTGTTTGCATTAACAAATGGACTGGTGAGAAAGATAAAAGCTAAAGTCAGGAGATTATTCAAAGGAAATAAATGAACAGAGAAATAAAAATGAAATTCAAACATCTTCCAAAAAGAATTTGTCATAAGAAGATGCAGGCATGTTCACGTAAGACAGAAATCATTTGGAAATTACATCCATTTGAGGTCCAGAGCTATAGAGAACAGCATAGGGAAACGTCCCATAGATAGGGGAATCCTATGCCTGGCTTTTAGTCCTGGCTTTCTAAGCCTCCATTTCCTCACCTGAAAAGAGGGAGCAATGCTCTGGCTCTGTGGTGTGACAGGAATACCACAGCATTGTCCCCTGCCCCTCAGCCTCAGCCATTCCATTTGACTTGGACACCTTCCGGCCCTTGCTTCCAAACACTGGAGACATGTTGGTATAGATGCTCTATGAGCAAGCAGTGTCCCGACTCGGCTTTGAAAGGATTATTTCGAAACCAAGGTGACAAAGGGGTTGCAGTTAGGAAAAAATTATTTGTAATGCAAAAATTTAAGGAGCTTCATAAAAAAGAAGAGTTCATCACTTGTGAGGAGTGAGATAAGATAGCTTCCTTGTGTCTATCAGAAAGAAGGTAAAGGAGGTTATGTCGGGAGTTAGGAAGTTAAACAGCCACTGACGGCAGCAGGTTGGATTATGTCCCATTTATTTCCTTCATTCTCATGTATGCTTCCCATCACTGGATCACAGGAAGTTAATGTGTCAATTATTTACTTCCTGGGCGTCTAAGAAAGCACCTTTGTTTACTGTGTCATCAAACAGAGCTATTATATTTTGTTGAATCTATAAGGATAAAAACATGGCGAAGGCACTGTATTTCTGGAAAATAGATTCCAAGAGTGTAACAGAGACCGGAATCTTTGTAAAGAAATCTTCTTTTCTTAACATAGAACCAAGGAAGAATGTATACTCCTTTGAATGAAAGTAGCTTTTGTTTGGCTAACAAGAGACCAAGTTCTTATAAAATACTTTGTTCTAAGCACTTCCATTGGGAAAAGACAGAAAAAAGAGCTCTAATTTCCAAGCCTATTAAAAAACACAGAGAAGGCATAAGAGAATCATGGATTCTCAAGACCTACACTCATGAACTTGAGAGTAGACTGCTTGGATTAGGATGCTGCTTTTGTGGATAGAGAAGAGGGAAGGACCCTTAAGAAGCTGGTCCTTGGAGGGACTGGCTCAAGGTCGCAGGGCAAGCCCAGTCTGGGCTTGAAACCAGGACTTTTGACTCAATATTTCTACCTGTGACCACTACACATTCTTTGGATACAATTTTTAGTTTTGCCGAAAAAATGCCTCACGATGAAAACTCTTTTCACTTAAATAATAGAAGCGTGTATATAACGCTTACAGTCACATTTTGTGATAGAAAAATGGGTAGTTTATTTTCATGGCTGGCTGGAATCCCCAAGAATTCTCCTGATCATGGGTCAGGAGGAAGCTAGCTGCCCCAGGCCTCTGCTGATTGCTGCCAAGGGGAAGGATTTCCCCATATCCAACAGTCTACCTGCAGCTATTGGGAGACTAGAGCAACGTGTATGTAGTAATCTTGTCTTCGTTTATTCTCAGAGAGGGACTCAGCATTTTCCAACCGCACTGAGCTGGAACAGTTATTTTTCCTGAAGTGTCTGTGGCTGGACTTGAAGGTATGTACTTGAATGGGGCAGTGGTATCCTTTCTGCTTCTGCGGGGACAGATCCTGCCAGGCCAGCCCTGGAAGCTTGTGTTTTGGGGTGGAACCTGGGTGAGCCTCTTCCCCTGGAACTAGGGAAAGGCTGCAGTCTGTGGTCATCGATGAAGGGGTGCACGTCAACTCATGCCCTCGAGTAATAGTAACAAGAGCAACCTTTATTGAGCATATCCTATGCTAGATATGCTGAATATGAAAGTGTGACTCTCACCACAGTCCTGTAAGATAGGTATTATTATTATTATTATCATTGTCATTGTCCCCATGTTACAGATTAGGAGATCAAAGTTCAGGGAGTTTAAGTCATTTCCCCCATGTCACATAGCTGGCAAATGACAAACAATTAAACCAAGCTGTTTGATTTATGCTCTGTGCTACTCTCGGCTAATGTGTCTGCACTTGGTATGATGTAGCAGAGCAGTCCTGTATTCACAGCACAAGTTAGCTTGGGGGTTAATTTAAGTAAAATCTACAGACAGAAGGAAAGCTGATGAGACTGAATTAGCACAAAATACTAAAATAAACATTCTGTGGGTCTTTGAGTATTAATTGTGGAGCATTCCTCTACGAAAGAGAGGCTCAAAGAGAAAAAAACAAGCTCTCTCAGAGGTCCGCAGAACTCCATCTGGGACGCAAGATTGGGCAAGTGGCTTATGTATCCCGAAGAAGAACAAGCGTAGCGAGAAAATGGGACAGGCTCACACAAACAGGATTCTACCTGTGGAGAAGTCAGCCTCTCATCTTCTCCCCACGAGACCAGTTTTCCTGCCTTCCTCGTCTCTGTGATTGCCAGAAGCTGACTACAGTCACGAGGGCTGGAACCACAGATTCACCTGGGCCCTGCGTCCTTACACGTGGCACCTGCCTCTCCCTTTCTCTGCAGCCCTGATGCCCCCAGTGACACTCTATGCAATTCTGTGGATTGCAGGCCAGGGTTTTCTGGCATTTGTCCTATTTCTTTCTATTTCCATTGCAACTAGTGCAATTTAGAACCCCATGACTTCTCCCTAATCAATGCTGTTAGATCAATCTTTCTAGAACAAGACTTTGGTCACTCCTGTGTCTACAAATTATCTGATTCTTCATTATCTACTGAGTCAAATCCAGACACTTTAACCTGGTACCCAAAATCTTTATCAATTTCCCTAAACTCAGCTTTTTAGTCTTTTCTCTAACAGTCAACCTTAAATGTGCTAGGCTGCAATCCTTACTTTATCCTTAGCTCATATAATATTTCCTGCTTTCTCACATTTACTGATAACCTTTGCTTTGTTTAAAAAAAATAAGCATACAGTGTTCATTTGGTACCTGCTAGTTTTCAAAGTGTTTTCATTTACCTTATTGTTTTATAGTTTCTCTGTAGGGCAGATATAATTATACCCATTTTACAGATTAGGAAGTAGTGGCTCGAGGAGTGGCTCAGATCTGCTCTGCTTACAGATCCATGTTGGTTTTTTTTTTCTTTCCTTCTCTAGACCTTTCCTCTGGCTCCCTCCAGTTTCTACTTGTCAAATTCTACCTTTTTCTTGAAGTCCTTTTTCAACATTTCTGTACACTTCCCAAATAGACCCAGAATAAGTTACAACTCTTTCTCCTTGGATCTCTTACAGTCTCTTGCCCAACTTGCTGAGCATTTACAGTGATCAGAGGAAAAGGTTTGAGAGTTATTGCATAGACTTGATGTTAGCATTGGTTAAGGTTTCAAGAGCTTTTTGATCATGACCCTATTGAGACACTCATTTTATGTAACAATCAAGAGTGCAAATGTACACACACCTAAAAACAAGTGTTGCAACGTTTACTTCTAATTCTGTAATTCACTTTCATTTATCAAAAATGTTCTGGTAAGGAACCGATTGAACTGCTTTCAAGAACCACTAATAAGTCCTGAATGTCAGTGCTGAAAACTCTGTTTAAATCTTTTCTATCTCTTATAAAGTTCCTGAAAACATTTTCACGGTTTGTCAAAGATTGCTAGAGTGGACTAGCAACAGAGATTTGTTCTGCAGAGATTACTCTGTAGTTCCAAACAGGAACGCACAGAGTTCTTACAAGGCTGGACCAGAAAGACGGGCCTCAGCAGAGAGCATCAGCTTCTGCCTGGGAGAAGGCCGAGGCTAAGGATTTTCAGTCAGCTACCTCCTGGGAGGGAAATATCCATTCCACAGGGGGACATCTTCAAAAGAATGAGATTTGTGGTAGCTGAATATGTGGGGAGGAAGATTTCTCAATAAACCATGTCTGCAGAATGTGAAAAGACTTCTGTGCTCATCACAATCTTGAATATAGCAAGAAATCAGCTAGAATTTAAAAATAATAAAAATGTAATAAAGTTCTTTGTTTATATCTGCATAGTGAGTCTGAGGGCCTTCAGGCCTATAAACCTGTCACTGAATTTAGTATCGTTTCAACTTTATGAAGCACTTGATGTTTGCAAAGTGCCTGTACAATTACCAATTACCATAATGTTCATCTTCTGAAAATTTCAGTTTAGAGAAGGCCTGAGGACTTCAAACTAAGCATGAAAGAAAAAGAAAAGTGAAAACATTGGTCAAGCTAGTTAAAGACCAGGCTCTTGAGCTTGTACTGCTAGATCTGAGGTACCTGCTTGCAATGGCCTAGGGACCACTTCTTCCTCTAGCATCCAGAGCCTGCAGTGCAGGCAGCCAGCCTTGGTCATCCGTCTCTGCTGACTGACACCAGCATGCTGCTCCTGGGGGAACCAACTCTGTAGTGCAGTGTACACTACTCTGTGTCTACACGAAGCAGGAGAAGGAAGGGCAGAGGGCTTGGCACCTGCAGCCCGAGTGTTAGGCCAGACTGAGAGATGCAGAAAGAAGCTTTTGCAGTTGCTGGGAAAAACTAGTGAGGAAAAGTGATAGGGCTGTTACAGCCTTCCCTGTTCCAGTTATTAGGCACACATAAAATAATTGGGAATAGATCTACTTAGCATCCTCTATGAGCTAGAAACCATATTTTGACCACGTTTATGGGCAACAGATCAGTGAAATCCAACACCCTGATGCATTTCAAGGAATTCCAAGGAAATGGCTTCAAGGGATGTCAAAGGCAATGGTCTCAGGATGTGTCTGTCTCCTTAGGAAAGAGGTTAGCTCTCCTATGTTTCTCCCTCTAGATTTATGAGCCCAGCGCCCCAGCTACTATTGGCAAAAGGCTGCCCCAGGAAGCTGAGTGTTAGAGGGCTGCTGGCATTCAAGCTTACTAGTTTAGAAACAAAAAGCAGCTTTTTATTTGAAAGTTAATTTTAATTCAAACAGGCTCTGTTAGGTTAGCTAAAACTTCTGTGATCCCCTCATGAATCTGTTTCTCAAGGTGTTACTGAAGGGTACACTTTCTGGACTATCCCAGTGTGGCTGATTAGGTTTGATGTGACAAATTCACTCTAGTCTTCCCAGGTCCCTAAGCCTCTGAATCCCCTCATCTACAGTGAACCATGGACTATCGGGCATCTCAAACTCACTCACGGCGGGCCATCTTTTGATCCCTGCTTCTCCCAACCAAGCAGATAAACTATTGACCTCACTCTTTATTCCACGAGCTGCAACATTAAATTCAGAATCTCTGCTTAATGGGCCCATATGGACAAACTAAGCCTGATCCAGGTGTATGTTTTTGCCACTATTATCCCACACCCATAAAATCCATTCCCACACTTGCTCATCAGGCCTCTGCTCCTGAGAGTTAGAAAACTCAAGAAGTTCTTTGGGAGAATAGCAGACCACCTCATAGGTCGTACTATATACCTCGCCCTTAGGAGCCTTCTGTGGTTTGAGCCTGGTTATAGGCCCAGAGGCAAAAGTGGGTGGTGAGGGCAGGTCCTGAGGGCTGTCAGCATTAGCATTCTTGGTCAGAATGGGATTAGTTTCCTCAGGTATATAGTAAGAAGGGCCAACACTACAGCAGGTGGGGTGGGGATGCCTCCACTACTGTGGGTGGGAAAATCCCTTCTTCTGGCAAAATAATCTTATTAGAGTCTAGGAGCTCAACATCCTCAGGCCTCATCGGGATCCTCCCAAACATCTTCATCCAAGTTAATGGGATTTTAGGACCCCTTAGATAAAGGGGAGGCTGGGTCCCCTTGAAGAAGGACCCTGGCATACCACAAAAATCTTTTTTTCTCTCAGTCTTCCCCAAAGGGACCTAAGGCCTTTTGCCAGAGTAACTACACAATGCAGGAAGGGAAATGGTCAGGCATTTCAGGGACTACCGGACACTGGTTCTGAACTAACACTAATCCCAGGGGATCCAAAACATCATCGTGGCCCTCCACTGAAAGTAGGGGCCTGTGGCAGTCAGGTGATCCACAGAGTTTTAGCAAAGGTCTGACTCAGAGGGGGTCCAGTCTGTGCTTTTGTCTGATCTGTTTTCACCGCCAGAGAGTCTCTCATATCCTCGAACCTGCTCCTTATGGATTCTGACTCTTCATCACTTATTTCCCATGTCCTATATGTGGCTTCCCCAATCCACCAAAGCTGCTTAATTGACTGTCTCCCTCTCTGGCTTCCATGACTCCTTCTGTGGTCTAAATGTTTGCATCCCCTGTGTGCACATGTTGGAACCTAATGCTCAAGGCGATGGCATTAAGAGGTAGAGGTCTTTAGAAGGTGACTTGGTTTGGAGGGCTCTGCCCTCATGAATGGTGTTAGTGCCTTTATAAAAGGGGTCTCAGGGAGCTTGTGTTCCTTCCACCATGGGAGGATGAAGCAAGAAGATGCCTCTGTGAACTTTCCAAGAATCAGGCCCACGCCAGACTGAACTTGCTGGCAGCTTGATCTTGGGCTTCCCAGACTTCAGAGCTGGGAGAAATAAATTTCTGTTGTTTACATGCCACCAGTGCAAGCTATTTTGTTATAGTGGCCTAAACAGACTAAGGCAACACTTTTTGCTCCTAACTTTATAATAGTCTTTAGTACACTGGTGGCTGTTGTGTCTTCTTCAGTGGGACACTGGCATTTCGAGGGCAATTAACATTTCTTAGTTACTGCTATAGTTTCAGAAGGAGGTAGGTAGAAGACATATAATTTTTTTCCTAAGAAAAAAGTGTTAAAATGAAATTCATTTAAAGCAATTGAGGAAAATGTAAGTAAAATACTTTTTTGTGAGGGAAAATATTAAAACTGTAAGTGTATAGGTACCTGAAAAATGGCTGGTAAAAGAATGAATCAGATACAGTATGTGAAAGAAAGGAAACTTTAAAGGATGCTTTGGACCGTGGCACATCATTCTATCTTTAACCATCTGAACCACCAAACAAAAATATAAAATTAATAATGATGAGTGGGAATTCTGAATACATCAGGGTTTGGGAATAAGAGCTTTCTGTTTTGCTTCAGGGGCTTATCCACTATTTCTAGAGATCTCCTCTTTTCTTACTTCTAATTCTGCACCTTTCAGGAAGATTTATTCAGGATCGCTTTCACCCATTCATGGCACACAAGAATCTTCTTCCACATTATTTCCTCTGCTCAGAATACTCTCCCTCCCTTCTTATTATTTGATTTCATGTTAGAAAATCCCAGGAGTCTCCATGGACTCCTTCCCACATGACTTGGAAGAGCAGTATTTATTTTTTCAATAAGCTCTTCTTCCATTAACCATGAACACACTTGTCTCTTTGCCTGCTCTTATTTTTGAGGAGACTTGACATACATTGAGACTATATCATCACCATCTACCCTGTGAAGTCAACCTTAATTAAGGCAGGGCCAAGCCTGCCCAACATGCTTTGTGTGGTACCTACTGCAGCTTCGAATGCAGACAAGTGCTGAATAACTGCAATCCACAAGATATACCTAGGACTCTGTTGCACTGTCAGGCGATAGTAGGTGCAGCCAACAGCCACAGTCCATGCTGATAATGTGTCTCTGGTAGCTCATGAATTTGTTGGCAACCTGCAAATACTTCTGCTACAGCTGAGAAGGTGTGACTAAGTAAGAATTAAAGAAAATTTAAACAAAATTCTTTTTCCTATAAGAAAGAAATGTTAAAACTAAATTCAATACTGGCAACACTAAGGTAATCTCTATTTGTAAGTCTTAGCACTTTTTCTTCTCATTTTTTTAAATAAAATGATTCAATACTGACCTAGAAATCTTCACTATAACATCATATTGCTAATGACAAAACACCACAGCTTTACCTGAAAGGTGGAATTGAAAGATTTCCTTTATCACCAGAAGGGACAAGAGGAACAATTATCATCGAAGGCATGTATTGCTTCCATTATGAAACAGAAAAATCACTGCACTTCTTCATCAATTCAAAATTGCTATCCGTGGTATAATTTCCAGAAAAATAACTATGGGATGATGGATGACAACTTAGAAAAATCATAAATGAAACAACTGCGTGCACAGAACACAGGACACAGAAGAACACCTTAACACTCAGCTACAGCTGTTTACTGAAGATCAAAGCCGAAGAATTGTGCCTGACTTACATCCACTGTCAAACATTTTGTTTAGAGAGACTAAAGAGTTTCTTATGGTATTAAAACACAGCTTCTATAACTAAAAACTGTTATCAAAATATAATATAATGGAAATTTGATTCACTGACAGACAATAAGTGAAATGAATATTAAATGCATTACATGATGCCTCTTATGTGGATGTTAATATGTGGTGATGATAGTATTAACATTTATTGAGCACTGTTCCAAGAGCTTTGTGTTGATTAATTGAATCATCAAAACTAACCTCTGAGGTAGGTACTTCTATTATCTTTTTACAGATGAGAAACTAAAGCACAGGAAAGTAACTTTCCTAAAATTATGTAACTTTAGTGGATAGACCATAATACCAAATCGATAACTCCTGACCACTAAATCAGACTTTCTTCTCTTTGATAAAAACCAACAGTGGAATGTCCAAGTGTGTCTTTCTTTATTCTATATGCTATATGTTCCTGTGAATCAGAAAATCAGAAGCAGAACTATGTCGTAATTCTCTATGAGAATTTGTCCATTGCTGTATTTCTAGTGCCAGGGTAGTGACTGCCAGGCAGGCTCTCACTACGTATGTGGAAATCAGTGGCTGAGTTAGGAGAGTTCAACATAGTGTTTTGCATTAAGAAAATATTCAATAGATTTTTTGAGTTGGATTTAAAGGAATTTATCTTGTGACTTCCTTTTCTACAAAGGGAGTGGTTACTTTCTCATTTCTTGGTTGTGTAAATCTAGATTTCCATTTTGTTTGCCTAAAGTGAAGATGAAATGTGAAAGATGTCTCGTTTAACAGAAATATTATTAAAATTTTTACAGGAAAAAGGCAAAACAATGTGGGGATGCCAAAGTTTATGTAGAATCCTAGGATCATTGTAGAAAACTCAGTTGTTATCTTGGGAAGCCACGACTTTTTATAATCGCAGTGAAATCCATCCTGTTCAGACAACTATTTAAAAAGTCATACTTATAGTAACTATCAGGTCTCCTGAAGAGTTATATTCCAACTATGAAGTATTAAAATGTATTTAGGCCGTGGGGTATGGACAAAACTGTACTATTTGAGTATTTTAAATGTTTTGATTCTGAGAGGCTAGTGAACAGTCAGTAGGAAGCTGTCTTAGTAAGGAGTCAACATTTCTGATGGATTCACCCACAACACAGGACAGTATGTATTATTCCTATTATATGGAAGAAGACATTATGGAAGATCCATGTTATGACTTGAATAAAAGATAGCCCATCTTTCCAGGTACTGTTAAAATTCCCCTGCACTGCTTTCCACCAAAAAGTCATGGGAGTAGGTACCCAAGAAGCTGGAGTTTTCTTTCAGGGAATTTTAATTTTACTTCCCTTGGGTCCTAATTCAAGGACTATCTTATGAGATCTTCATACAGCAGCATCTGCAAAGACAAGGATGACCAAAAGCCAATCTGGACACCCAACAGATTAACCAGAGGTGGGTGTAGTATCTGAACTGCCACTATGCAGCGTAGCACTGGAAGTGGATAGAATGCCGTGTCACACTCTTGTGAGGAAGTCGTTAGGGGATATATTTAGGGAGAGCCTTTAGAAGACTGATTGCTTTTGTCTTAAATATTTTGAAATTTTGATGTTTTGTGAAGCCACTTGGGAGTTGCCTGTTTATATTTTGCAAGCAAAGGCTACAAATGATTTTGATTTATGACTCCCTTAAAGAATCCCCCCCTCCCCGTCCCAATTCTGGGGCTTCAGTGTCTTCCTCTGTTGTGATTTCAAAGGACTCTGGAGCTATGACTCATTTCAATGAGGCAAAAACCAAGACATATCTACTTTGTTTGCTACTGGCCCTAGTACTTAGGATTGCCTGGCATACAGTAGGCTCATTAAAGTATCCATTGAACAAAGGATTACTTATATCCTTTGCTACCTCCTCTGCTTGCTAATGAACGTAAAACATGACTCACCCCCAGACTGGTGAGGTTTTTGATGAGCTACCAAAGCTACCATATTAAAAATCAATTGCAGACCCGGTGCACTTGCAACAGCAGCGTTACACGCATATTGCTGCTGCCAGAACTCAGTGGACAGACTGCTTGAACCAGGATCCTTGGCTTTCCCAGGCAGACACACCCCACTCTTCTGTTGATTATGAAAGCTGGCCTCGAGTATGCCTGCAACCTTGGATGTGTCTTTTCTTTCCTTTGGGCTCATTTGCCTCATTTATCAAACAAGGATCATAGAACAAACATTTCTTCTTCCTCTGAGTTTTTCTTGTGAGGTAAACTTTGAGTCATTCACAAGGCCACTGTACTACCCCAATAAATAATTCATGGCTGCTTCAACTAGTCAGAATAGGGAAAATCTGCAATGCAGCAATCATCATTTAAAATGGAAATCGCTGCTCATAATATTCATACCTATGACTTAACATAAGCGTGACTGTGTGGGATATAATGAATTCTGTCAAGTTTTAGGAGAAAAAGTTATTTTTTTGTGAAGATTAAAATGCTATTACATTAAAATGTATTAAATACATGGTTCCATGTATTGTTTTGAATAACCCTGATATTCATATTTATTTTCCTGGAATGGAGTTCCAACCTGTCACATTTTGGAGTCTGGTAACTGCCACTTTCCTTGCCAGATACTTCAAAATAGAAAGTGCTAGAGCCCCAGAAGCCACACATCCTGCCATGGGGTCTTTAATGTTGTGGGTAACAGCTCAGGGGACTCTTCCAGATGGGAGGGAAGCCTGCATCCATCCATGTAGCTTTATGTAATTCTGTTACTGCATGACTTGCCAATCTATTGTTATCTTGGAGCACTCTTTACACTTGTGTAAAATGTTGGCAACTACACAATAAATTCTTATTTTCAGTTGATGCCAGCATATGGGAAGTGGTAAAAATGATTTTAAAGTGCCCTTTTTATTTTGGAAAAGGTCATTGTTATCCTGTGTCATTCACATTTGTAGGACTAATATGTACACATGCTTAAAGAGAAAGAGGACAAATGGAAGACTAGAAAGAGACTCTGGGAAGCAGACAGTCCAGCAGAATCATTAGTCACCTCTGAATAAGGCAACATAAGATTTCCATACCAGCTGTCACATGAATCTAAGCAAATAATTTTACCTGATGTCTTGAAATATGAATAAGGAAGCATCGATCTCTGCTTCTAACCTTCTCATTATATGAGATTGTAGTGAGGATGTAGTGATTGTAGTGAGGATGATACGGGGCCGTAAAATTTGGAGTTTGCTGCTAATAAAATCATAATGATGGCTGAGATAAGATGTATTCAAAGTCACTCATACAGAGAATGGCTAGAGCCAGGCTTGAATTTACCAGGTCAGTTGTAATGATAGAACTAAGTTACTAAGTCTAATGTCTGGGTCACTTATGTTTTCTTTTAAGAGGTCAGATTGTTTTTAATTTAAAAAAATTCATTTGCATTAAATTGATAAGTGTATTACCATAATTGGAAACTTAGCCTTGGAATTGTGAACTCTTGGAAGTGTTGTTTATCAAGTTTCCTACTAAACTAAACCTGCAAAATTCTGGTGATTGTTTTCAAAAGATTGAAAAGTGACTATTTCCTTTTCCTTCCAGGGGTTAGGGGACCTAAGGCAGGCAGAATCCACAACAGGAAGGAGGTCAGTAGAAACAACTAAGAATGGCTGACTGTCCAGGTAGCAGGATATGGAAGGTGGGCTGTGGGGTGGGGGTCTGCACAAGGAGCCCGGATGAAAACACTTGGCCTTGCTCTGCTTTCAGATTCACGTAGTAACCTTCATGTTATTAATTGTTTTTTTCCTGCTACATCAATATCTGAAATGAAGGTGCCTTGGATAGAAAATATTGCTTGTTTACTTGCATGCCTGATTGATTCATTCATTCAACAAATATTTACTGAGTCTACACTGCATGCCAGGCACAGTCCTATGCCCTGAGCCATACCAGTCAATGAACATAGACCCAAATTTCTGTCCCCAGAAAGCATATAACTTGGTTAAAGGAGGCAATTAAAACAAAGTACATTGTACATACTGTGCCAAGTGTTGGTGAGTGTTATAGTACAAAGATACAGTAGGAAAGGACTGAGCTAGTGCTCCTGTTGGAATTGATAATTTAAATATAGAGTCACAAGGGTCTCGCTGACAAGCTGAATGAAAGAGGCGAAAGGCAAAGGTGTTGAATGTTGGAGAAAAGGGCTAGGGCAAAACAGACTATGCTTGGTTTGTCTGAGGAAGGCTGGGGGGTGGTTTCGAGCAGAATGACAGGAGCAAGAATAGGAGAGGAGGGACACTAGGGAACAGATTGTAACTTCAGCCTTTTCATGTCTGGGAAAAAACATTTCTTCCAGTGGGGATGTGGTGATTTAGGAATCTGGTGTTTGGTTCATGCTTCTGCTTCCTTTGATTGTGCTAGAATGCACTTAACACTAATGAGACTGAATGAGCTACTCTTGGAATCTTTGGCATATTGGACTTTTTCCCCTGAAAATTTAAGGATCTGACTTGGAAACTTGGTGACTTCTCTAAGATGGTGCATTGTGCGAGACCAGCAAAGCCCTCTAACATTGTTATCATCCATATATTGTCAACAGACGTTTGAGAGGTGAGCTCTGCACTTCGTAATGTAAGAAATCATAATTATTCACTGCTTTGACAGAGACTTTATGCACACACTGAGGTGTAGGGTTTTACAGGTAGAAGAAGATATTATGGGCATAAAATTATTAATGAGAAAATATACATATGGACTTTGGAGTGAGACAGATCTGGGCTTGAACCTTAATAGCTGTGGAAACCTTTTTTTTTTTTTTGGTACTGAGGATTGAACTCAGGGCCTTGTGATTGTGAGGCAAGCACCCTAACCACTAAGCTAAATCCCCAGCCCCTAGCTGTGGACAGTTACTTAAGTTATCTGGGAGCTTCTTTCCTCCACCACGAAGAGGATGGTTATAAAAATTAAAACAGAAAAAGCAGAAAAAGGATTACACGGAATACTGTGTGAGATGACAGAGCATTTGTTCTTTCTCATCTCCCACTTCTCAATTTCTTTTGCTACCCACATTGAATCATAATGAAATCTTAATTAATCATCAATTTTGGCACTGTGGGTTTCTAACAATGCTCTTAAACAGGGACCCAGGTTGTTGGGTGGAGGCTGACTCAATTAGTGGCTCATTTCTGCTATATTTACTCTCTAGACCTTTCCAACCTCCTGCAGAGCTGGTGAGGTGAAATGAAATGCTAAATGGAAAGCAGTCAACATAGTGCTTGGCCATTGTCCCTCCTCATTGAACGTTTTTATGATTTTTTCTGTAGTTTTGGGAAAAATCTTATGGGAATGTATGTGTGAATTACTTATGCATGAAAAAATAAAATGCAACAAAACTATATGAACAACAGTGGTTTGCGTTATTGATAACACTGGTGTAGTATGAGGCACTTTCTATCTTTGGGTCTGAATATTGGGCATCAGTTGAATGTGAATTGGGTTCTGTGATAGCCAGTTTCATGTGTCAGCTTGGCTGGGCTACTCAGTCATTAGGTAAACCTTGATTTGGGTGATGCTATTGTAAAAATTTTGTAGATATGGCTAACGCTGCAGTCAGTTGATTTTAAGTAAAGGCGATTATTTTCAGTACTGTAGGTGGACCTCATCCAATCAGTTGTATGGCCTGAGGAGCAGAACTGAGGCCCCTCTGAGGGAGAAGGGATTCTGCCTCAAAGTTGCAGAATCGGTTCCTGTCTGAGTTTCCACACTGAGAGCCTGTCCTTCAGATTTGGCACTTGCAAGCCCCACAATTGTACACATCCTATCCTTGAAGTAAATCTGTATGTAAATACAGATGTAAATTACTTCTGCTGGTTCTGGTTCTGTTTCTCTGGAGAACTTTAGCCGATACAAGTATGTTTGAGTGCTTATTTATTCTTTTGTTTACAATTCTTTATGATGCCTCATCTGCATAATATGCTTTTATGGAAATGAGACTTGAACAGTTCTATTTCTTCTAGAGTCATGAAAATTTCTTTATGGTCCAGGTCAGGCAATCTGACCCTTGGGTGGGATTCATCTGGACACTGGCAATGGCTGGCATGGCCTAACCTATGAGGCCCACAGGCCCCATCAACTGGGCTCTAGGTGGACAACAGAATGAACATAAATGCCAAATGGGTAATTTGCCTCTAAAAACACAGATATATTAAGAGGTCACAAAATTGAATCTGATTGGCTTGCCACTCTCTAGGTATACATTTAGAGCAAAAGTAGAACACAAAAACTCTGTTATCTGAGTGAAAATATATTTGTGCGATGATAGCAGCACTGCAATTTCTAGAATGAATGCACAGGAGGACAAGTTACTATGAGAAGAGAATGGTACAAAGAAGGTAAATCTGTTTTCACTTTTGCTAGTCTGTCCATAATCATATGGAAAGATACTTCTGGTGAAAAGTGAGACAAAATCCATGATATCATCTGAATTTAGTGTCACTGTTCCAAGCTAAAAATCTGACTGGGTTCCAACTTTCATTTTCTTGCTGCTGAATTAATTTTCTCACCTTTAGTATTGTTTTCATCACTGTAAAGCTTTCCTCACAGCAACTTAAGAATTAGAAAAAAAACTTTTATCACATTTCTGATTTATCATTTTCTTGCTATACATCTCCTCGGGTATTTTTCAGTCAAATTTGTATAACTTCCAACAAATGTGGTTATCAGATACTTGCAAGCAAGGATGGGGCACATTTTGTTTCTAGAAAAGCATCGACCATGAACATGAATCAGCAGTACCTTGCTAAGAACTAGCTTCCCCCAGGGGGGTATAGCTCAGGGGTAGAGCATTTGACTGCAGAACTAGCTTCCCCGAGAGACCAGGAAGGCATCAGATTGTGAGTGAGACAGCAGCACTCCAGGACAGCCAGGCCTGGATGGGCTGCTCTCCAGGTGGCGGCACTGTGCCCTGAGCAAGGCAAGATACCCACCCACCCACAGACAACAGAGCTACCCCAAACCAAAGCTGGAACCTTGAAAACACTCTACCCTCCACGACATCATTTTGTAATTCCTGAAACATTCTATTTTTCATAACTGTCTTCTAATTCTCATGTTGTTTTACTTTTTGCCTAACTCTGCAGTCTTCAATTGGCTTCTCCTTACATCTTTCTTAATTTTTTCTGTTTTCCATAATCATTCCTTTAATTTCTTTTCTTTCCATTTCTGGTGTGACTTTCCTGAATTTCTTTTGGCCCTCTCCTCTTTCCATTTTTATCCTTTCTTTTTCACCTATTCTTTGAATTTCTTTGCCCTGTTCTTAATTCTTCCACCCCTACTGATTTGTTGTGGCTTTAATGATTTCTTACAGGCTTAAAATCAGCCAGTGACTCACATTTTCTCACTGAAAGGAGAAGGATTTGTGACTGAGGAAAACTAGCTACAAAGACCCAAGACATTCAATTTACAGAGCAGTTCTTTCCTTTTCTTCACGGTGCTTTTGCCTGGGATTAGAGATGGACCATGTACCCAACTCACAATGGCAAAGCCCTTCAAGGCCTGACTTCTCAGTCCTTCAAATCACATGACAAGGTGTACCTGAGTTACTGTTTTCATTGATTGCTAGAATTTTAAAATTGTCCTTCACTGGAAAAAAGTTTACTCAAACCTGCCTGAAAAAAAGTACTATTTTTTACTATGATGATCCAGACTTTTCTCAGGCCACTCATTTCCACTCTTCACCTCTCCTCCTTAGTTTTCATATCATGAAATAAAAGCACACAAGTGGGCTCCTGGGGGAAGGGTGCAGAACCTTTGTCCTGGTTCCCCTGGCCAAAGGCTTGGCTAACTTGGTCAGAAGTAGGATCTCTACAAAGAACAGTAAAATGGATCAATTCATCAGAACTGTATGATTTTATCAGTCGCATTAAAACATATCAGATTGCCACAAAACGTCAAACACATTTGACTCATGGATTTACATTAGCTCTTTGTAACACCTAAGTATGGACTACATAATATTTTACTTTTACGACATCATTCCTTTGATAAGTTGGGATATGAATTCACTTTACCTTTCTGTATTTCCTGAGAAGCACAAGTGCAGTATTTCAAAGATCAAGTGCTCAGAGTAATTCTGTGTCATGCAGCAGAATGGGCGAGGTCAGCATTGCCAAAGGATACTTGTGGTCAAAGCCGTACCACATCCTGAAGAGCCCAGCGCTCTCTGCTTTTGTCACACTTTTATCCAAGTTATTTATTTCCTGGAGAGAGACCATGGAAAAAGGCATCGGATAAATGTTAAACATATTTTAATATAAAAATACATGCCAAACTAAACTAGATTTAACCACATTAAAAAAATCATTATAAGTACAGTATAAGCGTTTCCATCTAAATGGTGAAGCAGTTGCCAAGCAAATTAGCTCATGAATCTGTGTGAATGAGACTTCTTTGTCATAATTCAACATTTGCTTTCCTTAATAATCCTAATTTTATGAAATAGCTAAGAAATGTCACTTTTTTACATCAATAAAAAATGGTATTTCTGTCAGATCAGTGTTGTGGGAATTTTGCAGTTTACTTCTGTAAAATTTGGATGACATTTATTTATGGATTATCAAAAGGTCAAGGCTAAAGAAATTATAACAGTCTAATAAGTGTTATTCTGGTTTTCCTTCATTTTCTTTTTGATAGGGGTATGCCTGATTTTGATATCTTTCTGCTTAGATTATGAAGAGTTTTCAAAGAGATATTCCTGATGGGAAGTCTGTAATAATTGAAGGTACTTGTTTCATCCCTTCCCCTGCTGTACACACACACACACACACACACACACACGGGCCATAAAGGAAAGGGGGAGGAAGAGGAATTAAAGACAAAAGAGAAAGGGACAATGTTTGATGTTTATGTGAGAGTAGAGGATTAAAATGCAACAAAAAATAAAAAGAAGTGAAAAATTATTGAGAATTTTAGAGAGAAACTATAAACTAATTTGCAGTGTGGGAAGAGCATTCACTAGCATTTTTTAACTTCCAAGTCTCATTTTGCATAATAAGGAAAATGAATTCCAGTCAATTCCAATCATAATTATCTCCATTGTTAAAAGCAATTACATCTTAATGTGGACTTTTGCTTTGTCTGGGCTTGTGGGGTCCATTTCCACATTACACTGGGAGTTAGCAGTCCAGTGATAAAGAGGGTATTCTGAGGACACCGTGATGCACAGGAAATGATGGGAACCCATGGGCTGCACCAAAGCCAATCTTTTGATAAGCCCAGGCTAGTTTGCTTTCATTTCATTTCATTTGTTTTACTTAGTTTCTTGTCCTTTCTCAGTCTGTTCCATTACTGGTTAAAGATAAATGGTTGGATACAAAGGACTGTATTCTGCTCTTTGAAACATGCATACCAGGCAGATATGTCAAATGAAACGAGAATACAAGAAAGTAAGCTGTGGTCCGTATTTAGTCAGCCATTTAGCCTGTGTCTAAAATGGTTTGACTAGAAATCCACATGAAAGTCCAAACTTCTTATTGCTTTTCTCATTGTTTAAGACCTCTGATTTTTCAAACTCTACAGTTTTTCAAATGGTATTCCTTTGTATGACAGTGTTCACATGATATTAGTGGGAATTCTGTGCCAGTGACTCAGGAAAGGATGCATCAGGCAGAATTAGCAGGTTCCAAGAGCTGATGTGCTGTGTCTTGCAATCTAAAGTTAAAATTTATTCAGTTCCTCTAAAAAAGGAAAACAGGGTGTCTGGTTCAATTTCCATTCTTCCCTGCACCTTTCTCTATTTCTACCCCTCCGAACATGTCAGTTTTGCAAAAATTACTGGTGCACATAGTGTTTTCTTCATCATCTTGCAGCATACACAAGTCATGTCTCAGCCCTCATCCCCAACTGCAGGTTAGAGTTTAGCTGGCAGATGAAACTGCTCAAATTGGCTCTCAGCCCACAGTGGGAACTCTTCTTCCCTCTTCCATCCCTCCCCCTACTTTTTCTTTTGTTTAAGATCAATAGGGACTTATAGATGTCATCCATCAACAGGTTTAGGTGATTTGTGGCAGCTGATAATATTATAGATGACAAGATAGTTGTAGAATAAAAATGAATAAAAAGGAGGGCTAGAAAATTCCCCTTTTGCTTGTGTCTTTATGTAAAGGTAGGTGATGTAGAGGTGAGCTCTGCTGGCAGGGCCCAGGATTCTAGCACCCACCTGCAGCAGACCAGCTGAGTGATGTTTACAAAAGTGACAGGACCCCAGCTACTGAATGCTCATTCACTGCTAGGTAGCATGCTGGTCACACTATCCAGTCATTAATTTTTTTTCAGTCATTATTTTTCAGTTTTCACCACAATCCATCAAGGTAGGTTTGCTTTATACCTGTTTTGCATGCGAGGACCTACAGAGGCCCAGAGAAGAGAAGAAGCGAGCACAAAGTCATAGAGCTAGAAAACAAGACAGCTGAAATTTGAGTGTGGGATGGCTGGACTTCAAAGCTGATAGTCTTTTTTCCTGAGGTACCTCACTCAGTTTTTAAGCTTTGAAAAGAGCTGTCATTCTATAGAGACTTCATTGGGCTGCAGTTACCTTGTTTGTAAAATGAACTGAAGAAATTGGAGTGGCTGGTTTGTAAAGCCTTAAAATCATATGGAAAATACTGCATTTTTTCTGGAACAAGACAAGGGTGTCCACTGTCACCACTGCTATTCAAAATAGTTCTAGAAACATTAGCCAGAGCAATTAGACAAGAGAAAGAAATAAAAGGAATAAAGATAGGAAAGGAAGAAGTTAAACTATCGTTATTTGCGGATGACATGATACTCTACATAGAAGACCCAAAAAACTCCACCAAAAAACTACTGGATTTAATAA
>PVJO010013732.1:0-50809 GCA_004026905.1 Hystrix cristata | reverse complement strand
GTGGAGAAAAAGGAACCCTTCTCCACTGTTGGTGGGAATGTAGACTGGTACAACCGCTATGGAAATCAGTGTGGAGATTCCTCAGGGAACTAGGACTAGAGATTCCATTTGACCCGGCTATTCCCCTTCTTGGCATCTTCCCAAAAGAATTAAAAGCATCATACCACAGCAATTTATGCACACTCATGTTTATAGCAGCACAGTTTGTAATAGCTAAATCTTGGAAACAGCCCAAATGCCCATCAACAGCAGAATGGATAAAGAAAATGTGGGTTTTTTATACAATGGAGTACTACTCTGCCATAAAGAATGATAAGCTTGAGATATTCCTAGGTAAATGGATGCATCTTGAGACCATACTGTTAAGTAAAATAAATTGGACACACATGTTTAAATACTGCATTGTTTCTCTGATGTGAGAAACTGAAAGTGTAAATAAAGACTAAAATGTATTATATTGGGAAAAGGAAGAAAATGTCCAAATGGGAAAGGGAACAAGGGAGAGGGAGAGGAACAGAAGGACAAGAGAAATAAGAAATGGAAGGAAAAAATGGAAACAAAGCTTTTGTAAATAGGGAGGGAGGAGGGGGTGAGGGGAGGGGAATTGGAAAAAAAAGAAGCAACAAGATATATCATGTACAGGTACAAATCCTCTATGATAAATGTTGTCACTATGTACATCTAAAATGTACCATTAAAATAAAATTAAAAAAAAAAAAGCCTAAAGCTCACTGCAGAGTCTTTTGTGTGTCAATACTGGGAAGTTGAAAGGTCTACATAGGAAGGCTGAAGAATCTGTGTTGGAAACTTGGAGATGGATGCCCTAAGGCAATGGGAAAAACTGGAGCTCCTTGAAAGAAACAGAAGTGAGATTTCCTTCTTTCTTTTTTTGTTGGTACCACCCATACCCAGGCTGAGTCTTCCATCTTTTAGTAAGTCAGTCATTCACACACATCCAGAATGGTTTTAAACCAATCTGTCAGGCCTTTCTTATTAAAATTGACACCACAATTAGCTATCACAGAGGGCATCTGCAATCAAATTGACAGTGATAAAATAGTCTTGGGTAGGTTGGTCTAGTTTTATAATGTACAAAAAATAACTTCCTCCTTCCTAGTTTCTCCTACACAAAAAAAGAAAACAAAACTAAAACCCCAAGAATCAAAAACCTAAAACCTGGCATAATCTGGAAAAGTTGCCAAGTCCCCACATGAGGCCTTTATTTTGCTCTTAATAAAGACAGATCACAATGTAGCCCAATGGGAGCATTAGTCAGACCTATAGTAATCTCATTTCCTCCCAGTAGGAGGCATGGTAAGGAACAAAGCGTTCTGAGGATAGATGTTCAAGAAATGTTCATAGCAATACTAATGTGGAAATAGCTGACTAAAAAGAAATTTGGATGAAGGTAGCTGTGGGCTGAGCTTTGTGTAGAGGCAAGGGTCAGGCCTATGTGTTATGGTTGATCAGAATAAATGATCTAACTAACTCCCAGAATATAAGCATCCCCCAACTTAATGGTTCTATATATGCTGAAAGAAATCAAGAAACAAACTTTGTTATGTTATTTGAAATAAATTTGTGCAGATGGTAAGGAGAACCAGATACTGTTTGAAGTCTTGAGATGAGCAAGGAAATACACGAACATTATAACTTTCCCTTTTTGAAATCGCTTGATTTTATCAGCTTGTTTACCTATCTGTCAGAAGATAAAATAAAAACCTTACATAGATTGATATATGAGAAATGTGATTCTGGTAGCTAAGAAGCAACAAGAGAGTCATACATCAATTTTCTGCTCTTTGTTAAATGCAGTAATAGTTCTTTGAAAATCATATAACTAGATTTAATGGGAATGTGATAGTGGACAGATTTATAGCAAGGGCTAGACACTGTGTAACAAAATGGTGTATTGCACCATTATTTCATGCCTTATGCAGATAAGTCAAAAGCAATTTGTCGCATTCTCAAAATTCACTCCCATTAAGTCATTAAATGAAGTAATTTCACTATGGAGTTTTTGATTCTTTAATCCTGACCCAGAGGACACTATTTAGGCCTTTGACAAACCTGGATGGTTACTGCAGCCGGAATAGAACTGGTTAAATCTTATTCTGCCTTCCAACAGGGAGCTAAGAGTAATTGCAAAATATTTCATCCCCCTTGGCTCTGTGTGTAGATTTAAAATTAAATTGGTTCTGGTTAGCAAGCTAGAACAGGGCAACTAAATTAAATTTTCTGAGGAATGTTGCGAATCCTATGTGAAAAAAATTCGAAGTTTGTACGTTTCCTGCTATCTTTTGTATGCTGCTTTTTCCTGTCCATTGCAGTCTTTCCTCTCGTTTCGTAAGGACAGTCTCAGTTGTATTATATCTCCTTGGGAGCTTTAGTTGTACTCCTACCCATGAGAATTTCTCTGAAAGTTGCACTCACTCTTTCTGGTCACCCTTTCCAAGTACTCTTCTTTTCCCTAACTGTAAATTTCTTCCTTTCTCTTCTCATTCATATACTTTTCACAGAATCTGATTATTGTGAAAAAGTTATTAAGTTTGCAGAGAGGAAAAGCAAACAATTGTAAGACCAAAGACTGGAACATTTAAGATATTAGGTTGTTGGCTGTGTTGTTAAAGCACAATCACATATTTTTGATACTGTTAACTTTCAGACTAGTTGATCACATTCTTAAGAAGATTATGGAATCACCCTCTTATAACTAAGTTTTTCTCTTCCTCCCATTTTTAACATTTTATTTGACTGTTAAACTAATGCTTTCTCATTGTAGAAAATAAGGAAAATTTAGAAAAGTATGCAGAACGATATAAAATTATCTATGAGTTTATTGAAGAACATAGAAGTATGTAGAAGACAAAACACTTTTACCATCAAAAACAGAATCAATTAATGATTTGACATATTTCTTTCCAGTGCTTTTTCTTTTCTTTTCTTTTTCAAATACATACTTCTAAGTTTTTGAGATCATACTGTATATAAATTTGGATATTGCTTTATCTTCAAAAGCTTTATCGTAGATTTTTCTTAAATCTATCTTTGATGTAGGGACCTGCCCTTGGGACAAAGCCCACCACATACCTCCCACAATTCTCTGACTGAATCTTCAGTTAACAGGGCTTCTGGAATGTTATAAAATTCAATAAAGTTTGGCAGCAAATGTATGACCATCTTCTGTTTTCCCTTTCTTCTTGCGTACAGTGGACAGTATCTTAATATTGCCATGGTTCAGATTTCTCAATTCCCATTAGGGTGATTTTTCACAGGGCCCATGTAAATTTTCTTATTAAACATTTATTCTATATGTAAGAAGATATTGGATCAGACATACATCTGATGTTGCAGCAAGTTACTAAGTGTGGCTGTCCTGGATTAAGAAATATTTTCTATTTAGCCTTCAGGCAACATATTGGAGCAATCTCAGTTTTTATTTTATGGTTTCTTCCAGCAACATAAATGCTCCAAATAATTCTAAATTGTGTGGGGTTCAAGAAATTCATCGTGTTTTTTGTTTTGCATTGCTTCTTATTTCTGTTGAAGAAATAGTATTAGGCTTCACAATGTTTAAATCCTCCATTTTCACCTTCTAAAATTTCATTTTCCTCAATGATCTTATAGGAATTTTTTTTAAATTAGCTGTTTACTTTATTCACTTCAATTATTTGTGGATTTGAGCTCTACTAGTCATTCAATTGATACTTTGCATTTATTAAAGAATCTTTTCCTGTTAAGTTCCTAAATACTTCCCTTTCAAGAAATCTGTTTAAAAACTTTTGAAGATCCATCTCAGATACTTCTACTGAGAGCTTTAATTATTTTATTTCCTTTGATGCAGGTGTCTTCAAGTCATGATGCCCATTTAATAGTCTACATACCTCAGTTCATTGTGATAGTCTCTATTCCAATTTTTCTTACAAATACAATGTGAGATTGGTGTTTTTGGGCTTTCAGAAGAAACCTCAAAGCTAATAATATATCAGTTTTATTTGATGCTGGGTTTTTTTTTTCCAGTATTGCTGGGCCCTGCTTCATCTTTACTGTGTACTTTTGAAAGTACTGTAACGGGGTTGTTTTAGTTACTTTTCTCTCGTTGTTGGGACAGAATACTTGACACCCAAAGTTAGGGGAAGAAAGGTTTATTAGCTCACAGTCTGCAGGGGTTTCAGTCTATAGTCCGCTGGGTCGGAGGCAGGGCGGCATGGCAGAGGCAGGGCGGACCGGCTTGGCAGACCGGCAGCCCACCGGCAGCAAAGTAAGGTGAGAAAATGCAAGGAATGTATGCAAATAAGCAATGCAAACTAGCTAGTTAGCTAAGCAGCTAGTTAGCTTCTTCCTGTATCTTATCTAGGCTCCCACCCTTAATTTTAGTTTCACATCCTTGATCTCAGCAGAACCATGCCAAACCGATCAGTGGATCAATTTAGTAATCACACACTCTAGATCCAGCTATCTCTTACCACATGAGGCTTTAGGGGGACATCTAAACACAAACCATAACAAGGGTATAGGGATTCGCACACAATTTACTTCATTATGCAAAGAACAGTTAACAAATGAATTCAGTTTACAGTTCATCTCAAAATTTCTTCATTAAAACAGACAAATAATTTAGGATGTGATTAACTTCCAACATGTGCAATACTTAAATTGTAGGAACAATAACTTCAGTCATCTCAGATTAATTATAAGATTTCTCTATGGACTACTCAAGCTTTCATCATAAAGAAATGGGGTTTCTTTCACATTTTACAACTGAGGTGGTTGCTAATGTAGATCATAACTCTGCCTAGGATCTATGTAACTTAATAGAGCTCTTTAGTACATTTATTTTCAAGATCTGAGATCTTTGAATGGAAGATCTTACTGCATCCAAAGAGGTAGAATGAGATTTAAGAAATAAAAGAAATCTAAACTCACACCAAATTGTATTGCTAGAGGATTCTGTTCTATTTGCCCTGGTGCTTAGCAGAGGTAGTTGTTAGTAATTCATTAGACTGATATTAGAGATGTTTATTTCAGAAAACAAAGTAGTTGCTATGTGTAAGATTCCCTTCTCTGCATCTTTCTTAAAATGTGTATCCAGGGGTTGAGGCTTTAGCTCAAGTGGTAGAGCACTTGTCTAGCAAGCGCAAGGCACTGAGTTTGATCCCCAGCACCCTTCCAAAATATGTGTGTCCAAACAGTCTCCAAATCCTGTTGATAATAATTGTCTCATAAATGCTCCTTGAATCTATTTCCTTATCTTCAATGCCACTGTACTACTAATGCATTCGTTAGTAACATTTATTACCTAATATGTGTCCCGATGCTAAAACCATATTATCAACTCTCAGTCTCTGCTGCAACAGTCAGGTAATTGTAGGGGATCTAGCACCTGGTGCAGGTCAAGAAGTGGAGCCACAGAAAAAGTGTCCAAGGATTGCAAGCAAAAGAACTGGAAGTCAGGCATAGTAGCCCATACCTATAATCCCAGCACTCGGGAGGCTGAAGCAGGATGACTGTTGAGAGGTCGATGCCAGCCTGGGATACAGTAGTGAGTTCAAGGCCAGCTTGAGCTACATAGTGAGACCTTGTCTCACAAAACAAAACAAAACAAAAAACCCAAAAACTAAAAGCAGAACAAAAACAAAAACAAAAAATCAAAGAACTGGAAGCTGAAGTCAAACAAAGAAAATCAGGCTGAAGTTAAACAGTGCCATCGGGATTGGGAGAAAGAGTTCAAGGACAAGGTTGGAGCCCTGAGAATCCATGGGGCAATAGCAGCCCCAAAGTAGAGGAGAGTCCTGAGAAGATGCTCATCCTCCAGACCAACTTTTGACACAATAAGAATAAAGTCTTGGATAGCCTTTGGTCTTTGCAACATCCTTTGACAAATTAATGAAATGTACTGTGTAAATGCAGAGAAGAAAGTTGTGCCTGTTCCGTGGGTTGGTATTATATATACCCTCATAGACTGTGAAGCTTTAGCAAAGCTCATGTTTTATTCTTATGAAAAAACATTACATTATCTATGTATGTTATTACTTCTTTTACTCTTTGAATAATAGCAAATCTAGCTTCTTTGTACTGACTTAGTACTTACACAAACATTTTGTCTTTTTACCTCATATTTCTTAGAAATTTAATGAGTATATGTTGTCTGTTTTCCTTAATATCTAGTTCAAGAAACATATGCATTAATGTTGACCTTTTATTTCTTATATCTAGTGGGAAAAAATTCTTTGAAGAAAAAAGAGAATTAAATATTTTTCCCTTATGCTTTCTTGGAGGCCAGGAGGTTATCAATGAAAATGTAGCAAATAGTTGTTTATAATTTGTGTGAAGTAGCAGTAGCTTTGGAAGTTGTCCATTTTTAGTAAGAGTTAAGCAATGAATACTAGTATAGTTGTTTGAGCTGCTTTTAATTTTTCTTAATTAAAATAACTATGTAATATAATTCAAGAACCTGATACTGCTATTTGGCATACTGATAATTTAAAAGTAGGGACTTTTTGTCATGCAGAAAAACAAGGCAAATTACCCACAGTATTGTATTTAATTTTCATAACAGTAATCCTACAAAATATTAGTATCTTCTTTTTACAGAGGAGGAAACAGGTTTGGGGAGATTATTTTCTCACCGTCAAACAGTTTGTAAGTGACAAAGCAGCTTTTAAACCTATAATCATCTAGTTCCAAAATTACTTCATCTGTTGCTATTTATTTTTAAGAGAGTTCTAATTTTCCTTCCACTACCTTCATTCCATTTCTATCTCTTTTCAATTCTGTGCTACTGTGTTAATATTAAAATATATAAAACCATCATATCCACTATTGCCTAAAACAACAAAATCTAGACCTTTGTTTTGTTTGTACCTCATTCCAGCTGGACCTCTACCTCATTTCTGACTAATCTCCTGTCAGTTCCCTATCTCTCTCCCAGCTCCTTATGCTTCAGCTGCACCAAACTTGTTAACATTATCTACATACTTAATAACTCTGTACTGCTTAGGTCACCAAAACACATTCTACTTGCCCTCTTGGTTTGCAAAATCCAATTCATCTTCCTAGACCTACCCCCAGTGCGTCTTTCTTTATGAGGCTTTTCCTAGCTTTCCTAAGCAGAATTAGTCATTCTAGTCTCTGCATTTGCAGGTTACACATGCCCAGAACCTTCATTATTTATGTGTCTATTTTCCTCAGAAATACACACATAAATGTGAACCCCTTTATAGCAGGGGACAGGTCTTATTCTTTATACTTTTTCTTGAGGATGCTAACAAGGGCACTGGTTAATTTGTTGCCTCTAGAAAGCTTGGAAGCATATCATGACTTGGTCAAAGAAATAAAATTCAAAGACTAGAACAATATTTTTCATTGTCCTCTTTCCCCTCCAAACCACTTCTATGCCATATTGGACTTGTTTCTCATTGTTGTCTGATAGTTTCTCTTCTTCCTTCTTCTCTTTTTTGGCTAAGATCTTGGACTTAATTATATCTTCCTATTCTGATTATTTGTATTCTGCATCATAAACGCTTAAATAATATATTTCTGGAAGAGTTAAATTTCTTCAGGTGGAGGGTGGCTGGGTGAAGTGAGCCGGCAAAATTCAATTCCATTCAGTTAAATAAGATCTTAGAGGAAGACTGAGCAATTGCACTTTAATATTTTCATTTAAGCCCACGATGTATTTTGTGTGGAATTTAGTATAGTGGACAGGTATCTGGATATGACATGAGTTTAAAGTTTCTGTTCTGGCTCACTCTAATGGCATGAGGATTAAATGACGTGTGTGACGTAGAAGCACTTTGCTAGCTACAGAGGAAAACAAAAATACTGAGTGATTACAGTTTCTCTAAGGCTACTCTCAGGTCTCCATTGAGAACTGTCCCTTCATACCCTGCCTTCTTGTTCCAACTAGAAAGAGGTTGCTACTGAGATTTCTATAAATTTTACATTAAATATAGCATACAAGCTAAAAATTGTATAAAACATATACATGCAATTTTAGAAATAAAACCATGTAGCTATCAAGAAATGGAACATTGTGAATACTCCCTAAATCCCCTCATGTATCTTTTTGTTGATTTTTCAAACTTTTAGCACTGGCCCCTTTATTCTTTTCAGTTGTAATTTCTCTTTCCTGGCGACTCAATTCTTCTTGGGCCCAATGCTATTCTGAGGATGGTGAAGGTATCTGGCCAGGGAGAGATTTACCTAATGGAGCAGCTCCATTTCAGTGCCCCATCTCTTTCTTGGGCTCCGTGACTACTGCATCTTCCCTTACAACTGTCAGATTCTTTCCTCCTGCTTGGGGAAGGTAAGCAGACTGTCCCTAAGTATCCCTGCTAGTAGCCCTGTAGCATCAATCATATTAGCGATACTTTTCTCTTACAGCACAGATACTGTTTTTATGTATACTTTTTTCTTCATACAATAGTGTTATGATCTCCTTTTCAAAAACTTGGAAAATAGTATAAAGTATAAATGAGTATTGATCATGAAAAGATTGCTTAAATTTGCTTTTTCCATATCTGAACAACTTTTTTACTACACCTCTCTCTCTTCAGGCTTACTTTCCATTTGGTGTTTTTCTCTCCCACCCATGGTTTAACCCTTCTTCCATGCTATTGTCCATCTCCTTAGTCAGCCTTAAAATTATTTCATTTTAAGCTGTTTATTTCCCAGAAACTATTAAAATTTCACCTCTTATCTTAGTTACAGGAAAATACTGTATTTTTTATTTTTACTTGTATCTTAGAGTGCATTACTACCTTTATCTTCACTGATTTACAAAGAAAGTTAGGTAAAGCAACAATTATTTCAAAAATATTGAACTGTCACTTTTTTGCTACAATATGTGTACCTCACAAAACACTTTCATAGCCATGTTTGAATTTAATTATCACGATAACTTGGTGAGGTGGGTGGCATTCTTTAAATCTGACAGTTAAAAAAGTGTGACTGAAGGTACACAAGTGACTTGTTCAAGGCCCCAAAACTATTAAGCTTACTTCATTTAACCCAAGTTTTCTGAATCTAGGTCTAGTTGCACAGTCTGTTCTCACTTAACACTTTTACATGCTTCAGTTATGGTACATGTTGAGTTACATTTTAAGTGTGTGTTTACATATCTCCCTTACCAGACTGTGTAAACTTTTTGATGGCAGGCATGAGGTCTTATTGGACTTTCTTCCTTAGGTGTTTAACAGTCTGACATCATTTACCATCATGTTACTGCTTGGTAACATGATGATAAATTAGTCAAGTGAATGAATGAAATTAGGAAAGCCTCAAAAATTATTGTAGTTCAAGGACAAAAGTGAAATAGAATCCCAAAAGAAAATCTGAAAAATAGTAATCTAAGAATATATGAGAAAAGATTAACCGCCATTAAAGGAAAAAACAAAATCAGGGAGACTACTCTTTTGATCATGTCTCTACAGTGGTATTAGGTAGAGAAGAGACTAGAGATTGGATCAGTTTTTTGCCTTGTTTTTTTCCTTATTTTTAAAGTAGTTTTCTTGAAACATGATTACACACTACAAAATACATTCCTTTAAAAGTATAGTGTTCAATGGATTTTTTATATAAATAAAGTTGTTCATTTATACCACAACCTATTTTAGCGCATTTTCATTTAATCCCTGGGGGGGAAAACCCCCCCTCAAAACCTGCTTCTGTTAACCACCACCGTTAAAGTCCCAACCCCTCTAGTTGTAGGCTGCCAATAACCTCCTTTTTGCTTTTATGGATTTACTTATTCTGGGCAGTTCATGTAAATGGAATCATATTGTTATCACTTGTGTTTAGATGTCTTCCCAATGCCTCTTGTGGTCATAGGTGGGGCTTTTTCAGAGGTGGCTAGATCTAGAGTGTGTGATTGATTCATAGTGCAATGTTAGGATTAAAGGTGCTAAGATTAGGGGTGGGTAATTACTAAATCAGTCCATTGTTTGGTTTGGCAGCACCCAAATCCCAATAGCCTAGATAGAATATAAAAGGGACAGAAAGAAGCTGCTAAGATTCATTGCTTGCTTTGCTGCCTTCTGCAAGCTCTGAACTATTTCTCCCCTGCAATGCATGTCTGCAATGCCACCCTGCCTTGGAGCAGCCAATTATGGACTGAAGCCTCTACAAACTAAGTCAAATAAACCTTTCCTCCTTTAACTTTGGGTGTCAGGTATTTTGTCTCAACAATGAGAAAAGTAACTAACCCACATATAATATGTGTTATTTTGTGACTGTCCTAATTCACTTAACATAATATATTCAAGTTTTATCCATGATGCAGCATATGAAAAATAAATAATTCCTTTTCTGGCTGAATAATATTCTATAGTATGAAGATTTTCTGTGTTTGTTATCTGTTGTGCTGCTAATGGACACTTAGTTTACTTCTGCCTTTTAGCTCTTATAAATAATGCTGCTATGAACATTGCATTCAAGTTTTGGTGTGGGCATGTTTTTATTTTTCTTGTGTATATGTCTACAAGAATGGAATTGTCTGACCACATAGTAGCTGTATTTTTTAACAATTTGAGTAAATTTGTCACCTATTTATCCACCTATTCACTCATTAATCCATCTTGGGTTTTGGGGGTACATTTTAGTATAAACTGCAGAAATAATTACACCTCCATTCTAAATGTTTTAGCTTGTATATCATTTATTGCTAAGTACTTTTTGTATGTAGAGTTTTTTAAATTTCACATAAAGTTTTTATACAATGCAATACGCAACTAGTAAGTATATATTCACTGTGTTTCGATAAACGAATGCATATGTGCAACCCAGGCTTTGGGTTTTAAATTAGAAAGGACCTTGGAGGTATCAGACACCCATTGCCATTTGTAAAGGAAAATACATGTCAAAAGAGGGGAAATGATGTGTTCAAAATCAAGTGAGAAACAAAACATCAACTTTGACTCATGTCATCCTAGGTAATGAGGTTATGATCAATAAACAGCACCTGAACATGGTGATAAACTCACCTGAGTTCTTGCTTATTGAACATAGACTTAAATGAAGTGGTATTATATATTTTGAGTAATAAAGTGGTTTTTCAGAGTACTTCCTGGAAGAAAAGGAGTTTAGATTTTGAAAAATCTAGCTAAGATCTTAAGTTACGTTTTCACTTCTTTGTTCAACCATGCATAATTTTATATTCATATACTTCCCAGTTTGTATATTGAAGTACTAATTCCAAATTTCTCTTTTCTAATCCTTTCATCCTTACTATTTTTCTCACACTAAACATCTCTTGAGTCAGCATTTTGTGACTACGGGTTCAAACACTAAACATCTCTTGAGTCAGCATTTTGTGACTACGGGTTCAAGATTCCAAGGCATCTTTAATGCTGAAAGAAATAATGAGTGATCATGTGGGTTACTTTAACAAATTACAGCCTTTTCAAGAAAAGTGCTCTGGAAAAATCTTAGAGACTAAGTTACTTGGTGGTAATTAGGCTGGATAAGAAAGGTAAAGAAAGCTAGTAATAATAGAATGTGTGTCTTATGACAATTATTATGTAAAGTGCTTTGCATGCATTATCTCCTTAATACTCTTAATCCTTCTAATGCTATTGTTCTGAATATTTAACAGCTGATGAACTGAGGCTTACAAAGCTTAAGTAGCTTGCTCTAGATCACACATGCTGAGATGGCCAGAATTAAATTCTAGGCCTTTCAGATCTCATAGCCTATGTTATACTGTCTCCAAGACAGGCATCTATTAATATTTTTGTGTGTCAAGAAAGATTAAGGGTAGCTCAGAGGGCAGAATATAGACCAAATATGGCCATTGAAGGGAAATATATTTAGACTCTGGATGGAAAGCTCTTCTGATAGAGCTGTCAAGAAGTGGACTAGACAGCTCTGTGTAACAGCAACCATCAGACATAGGAAATATTCAGGTAAGGTAGCTGACTTTTGAAGAAGGGTGTTTGCCTGCAGGTGGAAGTTGCATTTGTTCAGGGATTTTGCCTAAACTGGCATCACTTGGAGGATTTTTTTTTCTTTGGTGAAAGTAATATGCAATAAATTGTACCTATTTTAGTTGTACATTTTGATAAATGTGTGCACTTATATGACCTCCACCAAAAGAAAGATCTAGAACATTTCAGTAAGCTCAAAAAATGCCCCCGTCCTAATCTCCAATTAGTACTACTCCATTCCTGGCCCCAAGCAACTCATAATCTGCTTTCTGTCATAGTAGATTAGACTCTTTTTCTAGAATTCCATATAAATGGAATCATACTGTATTCAATTTTTGTGTCTGACTCTCCTGTCAACACAGTAATTCTGAAATTCATCTGTGTTATTTCATATATTGGGAACTCATCTCTTTTTATTCCTGAATTGTGTTGAATGAGTATATCACAATTTATTTGTACACCTATTGATGTTCATTTGAATTGCTCTCCAGTTTTAGCTACGGCGAATATTTATGGGCATATGTGTTCATTTCTCTCAATAAATATCTAGGAGTGGAACTCATGTCAAATGACAGAAAGTGCCAAACTGTTTTCCAAAGTGGTTGTACCACTTTACATTCTCACTAGTAATGTATTGGAGAGTTCCAGTTGTTTCACACCTTCACTAGCATTCAGTACTGCCAACCTTTTAATTTTATCCATTTTGATGTACATGTTGTTGTACTTCATTCTGTGTGTTTTTAAATAATAGCTTTGTTGGAGTATAACTTACATACAATAAACTGGATTTAAAAAATTTGATCTGATAAATTTTGACTGTGAAAGCCTCAACACATCCAAGATAATGAACATATATATATATCCATCATTCTCAGAAGTTTTCTCATGTCCCTTTGCAACTTTTGCCTCTTTCCTCCCATTCTCCATTCTGTGCCATTGTCATTGATTTGTTTTTGATAACTATAGATTACTTTTTCTAAAATTTTATATAAATGGTATTTTACAATATACACTCCGTTTTTATTTGATTTATTTCACTAAGCATACTTATTTTGATATTCGTTCATGGTGTGTTATTTTGTTGTTATTGTTGTTGCTGAGTAGTGTTTCACTGTATGGCCATAACACAGTTTATATATCTATTTATCTATTGATGGGCATTTGGGTTGTTTCTAGTTTTTGACTAATATAAAGAGAGCTACTGTGAACATACTTATACAGGTCTTTATTTGAATACATGCTTTTACTCCTTTTGGACAAATACCTAGTAGTAATTGGGTGAATCACATGGCAAATATGTGTTTAACTTTTTCAGAAACTGCCAAAATATTTTCCAAATGATGGCACCATTTTACATTCTAATAAGCAATATAGGAGAGCTCACATTTCTTTAATGCTTCACCAAACTTGGCATTATCTATCTTTTATTTTTAGCCATTCTCACAGGTGTGATATGTATGCTGGTACTTCATTGTGGCTATAATTTATATTTTCCTAATAACTATATTGTCAAATATTTTTTCATGGGCTTATTTCCATCCATTTTCTGTGAGAAATGTTTGTTCAAATATTTTGCTCATTTTAAGTTGTGGCTGTTTTAATGAGCATTTTTTGGAAATTTCTGTCTTAATAGTATTAAGTCTTTCAGTTCATAAATATGGCATAATCTCATTATTTAGGTCTTTAATAATTCCAAGAAATATTTTACAATTTTCATGTCTTAAATCTTTCATTTCTCTTGTCAGATTTATTCATAAGTACTTCAATTTTGATGGTGCTATAAATCATCTTTTAGATTGCTAGGATATACAGTACTGGAAGTTGTTGTTATTGACTCTGTATCTTACATCCTAGTAGCATTTTGGTAGATTTTGTGAGGCTTTTCTATGTAAATGATTATGTCATCTGAGGAAAAAAAAGAACTTAGTTTTTTTTTTTTTTTGTATGCATCAATGGATTGATCCATTGATGAAATCATAATTTGATGGCGTTATTGGGAAGTAATGGAAATTTAGGCAAGGGGCCTAACTGAAGGAAGTGGGTCCTAAGGGTATGATCTTTCCTGTATCTTGTCCTGACCCCTTCTTCTCTGGCCCTTTCTATTTCTCACTTCTTCTTTGCTGCCATAAAGTGAGCAATTTTGCTCTTTGACACTCTTCTGCCATTATGTTTCTGCTTTGGAGCCAGCCTACCATTGACTGAAACCCCTGAAACCATAAGCCAATCTTTCCTTCCTGCTTTACTGAAGTATTTGGTTACAACAATGAAAAGATAACATAGTTTTGTTTTTTTTTTAAATCAAGTTGGGGGAGTTTGCCTTCATTCCTAATTTGCTAAGCTTTTTTAAAATCATGAATCAATGTTGAGTTTTTTTCCTGTGTTTTTTTGCATACGTTGATATATACAATTTTTTGATATTCTGTTGATAGATAGGGCAGATTATAATGATTTTTGAATGTTATGCATTTTTTGTGAAAATTCCACACTTGGTTGTAACATGTAGTTCATTTTGTGTATTTTTGCATCAACTTGCTAATATTTTGTTTTGAAGTTTTGCATCTGTGCTCATGAGAGATCCTGCTCTCTATAATGTGTGACCAAAATATATGAATGTTTAATTTTTAAAAATTTTTATTACAGTAAAATTCACTTGCCATTAATCCTCATCAAAATATTCCTTCTCACTTCAAAAAACGCATATCTCATCATTTTTGCCACTTTCTGAAGCAGTTCTGGAAGTCCTCTTTCATTAGTGTTTTTATAAGGTGTGATCAAAGATATGGTGAGTGCTACTGCCAAGTATCATTCAACAAAAAGGTAGGCTCATAAAAACATTTCAATGAGTCCTCATCCACCATATGTACCAGATCTGGCACCGTTGAACTTCTTGTTCCTCCCCACCATCGAAGTGACCACAAAAGGTAAATGTTTTGATTGATTCAAGACATTGAGGCAGCTACAATAGCACATCAGACACCCAGGAAAAAGGAACTGGTTCAAAAAGTGGCAAAAATGATAGGATAAGGGTGTTCAAACTGTTGTGGGGAGTATTTTGAAGGAGATTAATGTCAATGTGTCCTTTAGTGTATTTTTTTTTTAAATTTAAACATTCACCCTAGTTTTGATCATACCTTGTAGTTTTCTATCCTGGTGTTGTCTTTATATAGCTTTAATATTAGGGTAGTGATGACCAGATAGAATGATGTGGGAAGAATTTCATCTTTTACTGATTGTGCCAAATTGATAGAATTTCTCCTTAATGTTTTCAGGGAAATCAGGTGAACATGGTGCTTTCTTTTTTTTAAGATATTTAATTATCAATTCAATTTTTAAAACATATATTAGTTAATTTGAATAACCTTTTTCTTCTTGCATGAGCTTTGGTAGTTTTTATCTTTCAGGAAATCAGTCCATTTCACACAGATTATCAAATTTGTAGCTATAGAGTTTCCCCTACCATTCCATTTTTAGTCTTTTCATTTCTGTTGATTTAGTTGTGATGAGTCCCTCTTTCATTTTTGATATTGGTAATTTGTGTGTTCTCTCTTCTTTCCTTGATTAGGTAGAAATTTGTTAGTCACTGATATTTTCAAAGAACCAAATTTACTTACTTTGTTTTTCCCTTTTGTTTTCTTAATTTCAATTTCATTAATTTCTGCTCTAACTTTTATTCATTTTTCTCTTATTTGCTTAACAGGCTTAAATTGCTCTTATTTCTCTAGTTTCCTAAGTGAAAGCTAGGTTATTGATTGAGGATCTTTGTTTAAAAATAAACCCATTTTGAAAATGAAAACATAGCATGTTAGTCTATTGATTTTTATTTTAAAAATTTTATTAGTATATGTTTGTGATACATAATAAACACTTTCATTGTTGGAAATTGCTACGTAAATATATCACACCATGATCTTTTTAACTTCCCTTTCTGTTTCCCTTCTGCCTGTCTTCCCCTATTCCCACATCCCATCTCCCATCTCCACAAAGCCTATGCATTTAATTCTAAATTTTTCTTGAAGATTGCCTTTTGTGCATCACCATTTTGTCCAGATTTCAGACAACCAACTGAACCTGATTAAAACTATGCCCTGTCAGGTGTAGTGGCACACGCCTGTGATCCTAGCACTTGGGAGGCTAAGGCAGGAGGAAGGCCATGAATTCAAGGCCAGCCTGGGCTACATAGTGAGTTCAAGACTGGCCTGAATTACGTAGTGAGACGCTGTCTCAAAACCACCCCCTCCCGCCAAAAAAGACTATGCCCAGTTATGCTGACTGCTGTATTGAATATGGCATCCCCCATTGATTCACCTCTAGTCTCAAATTAGGTGATTCTAAAAGTGCTTTTTTTTCTCCTTAACTTAGCACCCTTAGGATCTTTTCTCCTACATAGTTTCTACAAAGATACAATTAGCAGATCTTTTGGTATACAAACCTTTTCCTTGTGGATTTGACTTTGTAACTGGCCACCTGAAAATATGCTTGGTAGGAACTACTGTGAACAATGAGAGAGACTTAAATGGAGCATAAGAAAAATTAGAATCCCTTTTCAAGGAAACTCTTTTAGAAAAGATACTTAACCTCAAACACTGGAGTAAATTTCTTCCTTTCAACAAGTGTAGACTGAGTGGGATTTAGAAAATCCAAGTGAGGTTGAACTGGGTTTTCAATCACACAGACTCAGTGGCTTTGAGAGAGTTTCTTTTCATGTGGTCCTAGAAACTGGTTAACAACTGTCCCATAGGAAATAAACTTAAAATATTGATCCTGTGTTGATAAAATATATTTAAACTATTGTTCAACTTTCTGTGTTTTCTTTATGAGTTCTTGCTTGACTCATGAGCAGTTATTTTAATATCTATATATGTCTGAAGTTTTTTAACTTAATTTTTTGTTATTGCTAATTTTAATGTTCCATTATAAAAATTATGGTGGGCTTTGAATGGTAAACTCTCTGAATTTTTTTAACTTCAATCAGATTTCATCCTTATTTTTGAAAAGTGATTTTGTTTTTTGTATATAATTCAGAGATGATGGCTATTGTTTTCTTGTCATTTTAAGGTATTATTTGACTATTTTTGCCATTCACCGTTGCTTTTGAGAAGTCAAATATCAAATGCCAATTTAATTGCTGTTCCCGTGTGTGCCATCTTTCTTTTCTCTGTCTTTAAGGTTGTATCTTTTGATTCTTTGTAGCTTTATTATGATATACTTTGATGTAGCTATCTTTCTATTTTATTTGGCAATACTGCTACTGTTCTAAAAATTTAAGTTTTAAGTAATTCTGAAAAATTCTCAGTTTTATATTTTATATATTGCCTCTCACATTTCCTGTCCATCATTTCTTCTAAAATTTTGTATACACACATGCTGGACCTTTTTAGTCCAACCATGCTGTCTCTTGACTTCTTTTTTATATATTCCATCCCTTTCACTTTATATGCATGTTGCTATGTTATCTTTTTAGTGCTACTTTCTATTTCTTTAACTCTTTTTTGCTTTTCTGTTTTGTTTAATCTTTTGCTGATTTTTAAGACTAAATGTCAGTAATTGTCATTACTACAAGTTTGATTCTTTTTTCAAATTTGCCCCATTGTTTCAATTTTAAGCTATCCATTTTGTTGAGTCTTTTTAAAAAGTCATATTTTGTACCTAATAACTTCAATATCTGAAATTCTTTTGGGTTTAGATATTGGACTGGGTTTTTAATCACATGGACCAATAGTAAACCCATCCCAATATCTAAACCCAAAAGGATTTCAGATATTTCTCGTTGTTGTTCTTGCTGCTTATTGCTCATGGTGCCTTGTTTTCTACTTATTTATTTTGGGGAGATTCAGTCTTAAATTGAAGAGCTCTTTTTCCTCTAAATATTAGTTGTTTTGCCAGGTGACTTTGTGTTACCAGGGTTCTAGCATGCTATGGGCTCCTTCTAGAGGGTCTTTCTAGGTTCTTGTTGTCCTGAGCAGAGAATTGGTCAAAAGAAAGGGAATAAAGTAGTCAGATTTTACACATTTATTAAAGGTAGGAAGAGAAATATGCCCTGCATAGTGAGAACAGGCCACTGAAGAAAGAGAGAGCAGAGTGGCCACAAACTTGATGGTGACTATCTTTTGTATCTTCCACTTCTCAGGCTGGTGTCAGATCTAGGCTGTCCCATCAAAAACCTGCTTGAATTCTCACTAGCGGAACTGAAGATTGTACTCTCTGCTTGGTCCCAGCTACATGGCTTGGGTACATCTGTCCTGGATCGCCATAATTGACAGGTCACACCCACTTGCCCAGCCAGCTGGCCATGCCCTAAACTCCTGCCTCCTTTTAGCACCAGACATTTGTAACCACCTAAAAATAAACTCTAAGACTGAGGATTTTTTTCCAGATGTAAAACTAGTCTGAATTTATGTTACGTATTCCTGTGAAGGACAATTTGTGGTATGTGATTTCAGAAAATACTCTTTTTCCTCTGTTCATCCAAGTTGTCCTTAACTATTTCCTTGCTGTCATGTCTTATGGAGTATTTTTGTTTGCTGTTATTATTATTTTTAGTTTTTCTTCATTTTACATTGTGGTATAAGCCTTTGAGGCTTTGCTTCAAGTATGGATCTTTTATCTGACTCTCTGTGTTAAGTAGCTCTGTACTTTGCATTCTTTCCTGCTCCTCGGTAGTATCATAATATCAGTGATCAAGTTCTTCATCAGTGGATGTTTCCAGAGTTCTTGATTTTAATACTTGCTTTCCACACTAGATTCCTCCTGCCATCTCTTGATCCCCTTCTCCTTTGAAAAAGAACTATCTCCCTATTTCCTATTATCTATTTTCTTTTTTTTGCTTTTTTTCTTTGCTTTTTTAAAATTTTATTTTAATGGTACATTTTAGATGTACATAGTGATAACATTCATCATAGGTGATTTGTACCTGTACATGACATATCTTGTTGCTTCTTTTTTTCCCATTCCCCTCCTTTCACCTCCTCCTCCCTCCCTAGTTACAAAAGCTTTGTTTCCATTTTTTCCTTCGATTTCTTATTATATTATCTATTTTCTTATTTTACTCTTCTTCATTTTGTTTTCTCCTCTAAGAAAATTAAGAATTAACAGCTGCTAATGTAATTCTATTGTGTTATGTGAATCAGTTTGAAATAAGTGTTCCACTTCTATGGTCTTTCAGCTTATCCTATATGGTTTGAATTATCTATTCCATTTATGCATAATTCTTTCATGTTTATGAAATTTTGAAATCTTCTTGACTTGCCATTTAAATAGTTTTCATTGGTTATTACCATTAATTTAGATATGGTTCTTTAGATTTTAGGGAATGCAATGTATGTAAATGTACATTTATACAGTCAAATCACATCAAGAAACTTACTGATTTCTAAATCTTTTCTAATTAAATTGGTTTTTGGAATATAAATTAATGGAATATCCAGAACATTTTAAAATCTAGCTCTGTCACTAAAATAACCATGTCAAAAGCATCCTTTTTAATCACCCTGTGCACACAGTCTAAGAGTGTGTAAGATACTATGTTAGGCCTGATGCACATTCTATGGCCCCAAAAGGAACAGAAGGATTGCTTATTAATGTTATCATTTATATGAAAGTCTGTTCCTTTTCTTTTCTTTCTTTGTTTTGTCTACTCTGTTAATGTTTTTGTGCTTTATTTTTTATTATTTTAGCCATTCTAAAAGATATATAGTAATATGGATATTTTATTTTTTAAAATTTAGTTTTTCAAATGTATTTTTAAAATTTATTTTATTAGTACATGTTTGCAATTCATGCAGTTTACAATCATCTTGGGGAGTAGTTACATGTATATATTACAGCTTTTTTTTCTAATCCCTTTCCTCTTCCCCTCCCCCCACACCTCCTCTCCTGATCCCCCTATTACCTTTTAGGTACATATTGATATTATTTATTTTAGCTCATGTTATGGCATATGTTTACAGTGATTGGAGATTTTAGGATCCTATACAGGGCACAACTTTATTTCTCTTACTTCCTTCTCCTCCTTCTTACCCCTTGTCTTGTTTCCTTGGATCACATTTCTATTGAACAATATCTGTCCCCTTGTCCACTTCCATCCATCCATTATCATTTTCTTTACTCATACTTTGCTTCGCTCAAATGAGAAATACCATATGGTGTTTAAGCTGTGTGTCTGATTTATTTCACTCAGTATTGTAAGCTGTGCGTCTGATTTATTTCACTCAGTATTTTCCAGGTGCATCCATTTTCTTACAAATGCCTCAAATTTGTCATTCTTTATAGCAGAGTACTATTCCATTATATACAGATACCACATTTTGTTTATCCAATCATCTGTTGATGGGTATACAGGCTGCTTCCAGGTTTTAGCTATTACAAATTGTGCTACTATAAACGTTGATATGAATGTATTGCTGTAGTATGATGACTTAAGCTCTTTGAGGAAGCTATCTGGCAGAGGAATAGCTGAGTAGTATGGAATTTCTAATTTCAGTTCTTTGAGAAAACACCATACTGATTTCCATAATGGTATACTAGTTTGCATTTCCACCACAATGCAGGAGAGTTCCTTTTTTTTGCCACAGCCAGCCCAGCATTTGCTATTGTTTGATATCCTAATGATTGCCATTCTTTCTGGAGTAAGATGGAATATTAATGTTGTTTTAATTTGCATTTCTCTAATGGATAAAGACGTTGAAACTTTTCTCATATATTTGTTGGCCATTTGTATTTCTTCCTCTGTGAAGTGTCTGTTCATTTCTCTAGCTTCTTTCTTGACTGCGTCTTTAGTTTTAGGTGGTTTAATTTGGGGGGGTTCTTTATATATTCTAGATATTAGTCCTCTGTCTGAGGAGTAGCTGGTAAAAATTTTTTCCCACTCTGTAGGTTTTCTTTTCACTCTGCTGATTGATTTTTTTGCTGTACAGAAGCTTTTCAGTCTGATTTAGTCCCATTTGTTGAGGCTTGCTGCTATTTCTTATGCCGTTGACAGTCTGTTTAGAAAATCCTTTGCTACTCCTATGTCTTCAAGTATTTTACCTTCCAGAAGGTTTAATGTTTCTGTTTTATTGTTTAGATCTTTGATCCATTTTGATTTTAATTTAGTACATGGTGAGAGATAAGGGTCTAGTTTCATTCTTTTACAAACGGATAACCAGTTTTCCCAACACCACTTACTGAATAGGCTATCTTTCCTTTTCTTTTTACGCTTTTGGACTCTTTGTCAAAGATCAAATAGTTGGACAAGTCTGAGGAGGTTTCTGTATGTTCTACTCTGTTCCATTGACCCATGTTTCTGTTTTTGTTCCAGTACTGTGACGTTATTATCAGTATTGCTTTGTAGTTCAGCTTCGAGCCTGGTATTGCTATGCCACCTGCTTTGCTCTTATTGCCCAAAATTACTTTTGCTATTTGAAGTCCCTTCTGCTTCCATATGAATTTTAGGATTGTTTTTTTCCAGATCTGCAAAGTATGCTGTTGGTATTTTGATTGGGACTGCCCTGAATCTGTAGAAAAGTTTTCTAAGTATGGCCATTTTGACAATATTGATTCTGCCTATCTAGAAGCAAGGGACATCTTTCTGTTTTCTTTGGTTAATTTTTAAAATGTATTATGTAACAATACCATGCTAGTGTTGGAAAAATTTAAAAAGAAAAAAATCATAATAATTCAATTTGTTCAAATTATCCACTAATTCCATTTTTCTATGTTCTTTTCTTGCCATTATAAACATGTAAGCACATTTTTATACAGTTAATATCATAATGTATAAATAATTTTTTCACTTAGCAATGTATCATACATATTTTCTCATATTATTACCTACTCTTTATAATAATTATTTCAATAGCTTCTTAATTCCCTGTCAGGTTTTTATCACTACTCAGTTGTTGAACATTTTGATTTTTTAGTATTTTTTTTCCTACTACAGTCAGTGATATCACAAATTATCTCATCAAGTACATTTATATCTTCTTTACAATTATATTTTAAGGGTAAATTCCCAGGAGTGGGGTTATTGAGTTCAAACAGAGAATGAAATAATAGCTTACACATTTTTTGGTACTTAGTAGGTGCCAGGTTATGAGTGATGCAGGTCTTAACCTAAATTTAATTTAATTTTCCCAACAACCATTTCAGATAGCTACATTATTATCTTTATTTTACAGATTAAATAACTATGTTAAACAATTTAAGTAAATGTGTACTGGAACTCTGCCACCAAAAACTGGAAACCGCATCTTGGAAACACTGTGCAAATCTCATATTCTGCATATATTTTACAAACTGCTTCCTAAAGAGTTATATTAATTTATATCAGTTCTCTATCCTGTTCTGTTGACCAAAGCTGCAAATGAGAATGCAGAATCTTATGAAACTTAGAAAGGGTCATGTATCCCCCTAACTCTCCCACCTCCTACACTGCCCTCTGTTTAAATAATTTTGTTAATCTAATAGAAGCAAAAGATACCCATAGCTAATAATAGAATGTTGGAGCTAGACCAGAACTCCTAGGATATCATTTTAGTGGTTAATAAACTGAGGTTCAGAGGAGTGAAATAATTTGACCAAGATCAAATTGATTCCCTGATTCCCTGAGCCAGCACATTTTGCAATATACTTTGCTACTATTCAGCTGTTTGTATCTTCCTTCTGTATTCCCTTCATCCTTGACCAGAGATATCAACCATAAATTTTGCAGAGCAGGTCCAAGAACAAAAGTTTAACAATCAAAACAAAGCCCCATTTGTAGTACTGAATCACATTCATTTTCACTTCACATTTATTACAAAGAGGCAAGGGAAAAATCTGAAACAAAAATCCATGTTATTTTGAAGGAGAATGTGATTGGTCAAACATTAATATGCCTGGTGGCTTGCTAATTCTGAGGATGTGAGAGTAAATTACTAGTTTTTGTGTATCTTGTGAGCAATTCCAGATTGAAAGGACTCTTAAATTTAATCGACTTCTTACCATTTGTTGTTTTTGTTGTAGAAATCTGTGTTTATAGTTAACAAGAGATTTCCTCTTGTCACTGTAGATGAATGTGTTTTGATGAATAAATGAATTGCGTGCTCAGAATACTTAGGCTAGCCAGTTTGAGGAGAAAAAGAGAGGCAAAAGAATACTTCCTATGTGCTAAGTTTGTGCTTAATACATATTCATTTATATAATCTCCATAGAGAATATATTATTATCCTCATTTTACAGATGAGAGAACTGAAACCCAGAGAAGTTAACTGACTTGTTCAATGTCACAACAGATAATTAGGAGATGAGTTGGTATTTACCTGATTCTACAACAATTTTTTTCTCCCTCTGAAACTCATTGATATTTTTCCTTAAGTTCCTAGTCTGAAAATTTAAGGGTTGAGAATTTAGCTCAAGTGATAGAGAGCTTGCCTAGCAAATGCAAGGCTCTGAGTTCAATCCCCAGCACCGTCCCCCCAAGAAAGAAAATTTAGATAGTGAATTTTAATTATATATATTTTAAAGTATGTAAAACATTTATCCTTTTCTGTCCTCAGCAAAGGTGATTTGTGAATATGTTCATATGATTTATTCTGAAGCAATTTCCTTAAGTATAATGATGTAAGTGGTCAGACTACACTAACAAATTTCTGTGAAAAATAAATATAAAATAACAAAGATCTGTTTATTGCTACATTTCCTTCTGTGCTGATTGCCACACACTTTTGGGCTTTTTTTAGTCCTTATTTGTATGTGGGGGGGGTATGGGTGTGTGCATGTGTGTGTGTGCTTAAAGTTGTGTATATTAATTTCTGTAACATTTTTGTGTTTATGCTTATACTTTCATTTTAAATTAATTATATTTTCCTGTGTCAGGTTGTTTTCACCAAGGCTTATATTTCCTGTTTTCCAAAGGATACTTCTAAACCAAATTGGGAAATGCTTGTTTTTTCATCTCTTCCCCATCCAAGTTCTCTTACTTTCGCCTTGGTAGAGCATCTCTTTATGTTTTCAATACTGCATCATTTCTAACCCTCGTCATTTTTTGTTTTCTATGTTAGTACCTGATCTACTGAATTGTTTTGCCTTAAAGTACAACCTTGAGAATATTTCTTCTATGAATTTTACTTTTGACACCCCACTCCTAACACACAAACCTTGGGTGTTCTTTCTTTCCAGATCTCATTTCTTTTACAATGTTTCGGTCTACCCTTCATTTTCCCCCTTTTATTTGCCTTATTGATCCTGTGTTGTCCACATAGTTCACCTTTTTTAAACTAGAAACATTTGCCTGGGGAGGAGACCTAATAATAAATAATTAAATTTAGCACTTTGTATGTCTTAGATATCTTTACCAACGATTTAATTCTTTCACATGATTGAGGTGGCTGGTAATATCAAGTTTTTGTTTTCCCACGTAGAAACGGAGACTAATGACTTGAGGAAATGGAGGAAAACTGAGGTTTAACCCGGGAATTCATGTAATATTGATATTATGATTCTTAGTCTTGAGCTGAAAAAAGATGAATGTTGTTGTATATTTTTGTTCTGTAGAGTATTGATCAGAGGTGATGATATAAATGTTGTATATAGGAAAACTCATTGTTTGATATCTTAATAATTTGAAATTTGTGACATTTTGACAGTTAGCATTGAGGGATTTCTTTGCTATCTCTGCAAATTTACGGAGGATCCAAAACCATAAAATCTCTGTTGTCTCATTCTGAAATCAAAGATTAAGAAATATGTGCTCTCACATTTTTGTCTCCATATGCATATAACTAATTGTGAATAAATCCATTAAATTTGGAAACTTTTTTAAAGTTATACTATTAAATCTACCAGATTTATGATTCATCCTATCACCCTCCCATTTAAATAATGTTCTGGCTCCTGGTTCACTACTTGATGAAGCACTCCTAGATCTGTACCTGGCTGACTCTGTATTACATCTATTCTCTCTTTGATTTGTGCCTTTCTGATCCTCTCAGCCATTGCTTCTTCTGTTATCTTTCCTTTTGATTTACCCATTAGGCCATTCCAGTGCCTAGCACTACAGTGTGATAGGAGCTCCATAATTCCTTCAATAAATGAATCTCAGTACACCACCTAATGAGCTTTTGATTTTTTTTTCCTTTGAACCTTCCTTTACATGAGCTTTTCCTATGGTGTGCTTCCTTACACGGCTTTGTATAAGTCATTAGTATGTCTCACTTCTATTCCTTACCATACCTTAAACTCAAGGCTAGAAATTATGTATTGCTGTACTGTCAAGGCATTATACACAATAAATTTATATAGGTTCTTTGAAGTTGGGTGTAGTGACTTATTATCGTGGTCAACTTAAGCAAAAATGCCCAGTTGAAATGAGTTGGTGTGGTTCTGGGCGTAGAAAATACACCTAAAGTTTACTGCCAACACTACATAAAGGAAAATGGGAGGAGAAGATAGTGGCCAGCTGTCTCCCAGAAGAAGCTCTGTTGTGACTGGTTCTCCTGAAGTGAACTCGGCTGTTATCATCGCAGGATGAGCTTTAAGCCTTGCTATCGTCAAGGATGGCTGCTGTTTGCTTTGGGGAGCTCTGGTCTTCTCTGCTGTGAGCATCGTATCCTGTTTCCAGTATAGATTTCTTCAACCTTTTAGTGCAGACATGGATGTACATGGGACATTACCGTGGTCTCTCATACCTTGAATGGATCTTTTGGCTCTCCAGTGCATAGATAGGCGTTCTGCATTTGGCTTGGGTGTGAATGTTGTAACTTATAAGTGTCCTGTATTAAATCTGCTCTCTTTCAAACCATTGGCTCCAAAAAAATAACTAATACAAGAATTTGGTACCAGAGAAGTGGAGTCATTGCTGTGACTATACCTGACCATGTGGTTTAGGAGCTTTTGGAGCTGCCTTATGGAAGTGGAAGTAACAGTTAGAAAAGGTTTGGAAATCTTGCCTGAAAGAAGCCCTGGGAAGCCTTTGAAGGTACTTGAGGGAAGATTCTGGTCAGAGCTCAGAAGACCACAATGCTGATAGAAAAGTTGCTGCTGGAAAGGCTCAGGAGGTTTCTGCTGAGAAGGACTGCATTGACTATTGGACTCCAGACCATGTGTGTTATGGCTTGACAGAAAGTTTGTCTGCATTTTACTCGTGTCCAGAGTCTGCCTGAGACTGAGATCAAGGGTAGCAAACTAATTAATTTTCAGAAGAAATTTCAAGGCAATCTAATTTTGAGGCGGTGGCATGGTTATTGTTGGGGACTTTTAGCCAGATTTATATTGAGAACCAAGAGCAAAGAGCCCAGCAGAATGATTCAGTATGTTGTGAGTTTGGCCAGAAAGGAAGTTCCAGTAAAGTTGTGGCCTGCAAAGATGGAACACAGGAGAAATTGGTTGCTGAAAAAGACAACAGAAAAGATAGCCTGAGGGTATCACAGGAAACAGCAGGACTCCAGCCTTTTCAGCCTCAGAGTGAGAAAGGTAAAAAGACTTTCTTTTGAGAAGAGAGCCCCAGAGCACCATGTTCCAGAATGATGGCGGCCTAGGGAAATTGTTCTTCGGATTTGCTCATGGGCATTCAACCCCTATAGCCAAGAATGAAGGAATCCTGACAAAACTAGTCCTGGGGGAAGGGAACGATTATCCATAAACTTCTTTATAAAATATTCATATATTTTAATGTTTATACATACAGGATAGTTTTCAGGTTCTTTTCATCCTAAAGTTTTAATAGGGTGCTTATAAATTGTGTATAATTTTTTTTTGTATGTAATGTGGGTACTATTTTTTTTTTTAATAGTTGGCTCTTCATTCAAACTTTTAGCACCTTTGAGATTTTATGCTCTGTTTCCAGAATTCCACCATGGTTACAGAGGTTAAAGTAATTTGGATACTCTGAATGAAAAAACAAAAACAAATTTAAAAAATTACTAGTAGCCTTAATTTAACATACTCTGCAGAACTGACTGGGAATTTCTCAGTTCTGCTATCCATGCCAAACATATTTTTTAGCTTTTTTAAAAAATATTTTGATTATGTACCCAGTTTGTACTTTAGGGCTTATGGAAATGTAATCCCATTCTCTGTATGTCCACTCATAGAAAGGTAAAGCACAGCCCTCGTCATTATATCCTAGCATAACTGATAGGAAAATCATGGTTAGTAGCTTCACCCAAATGTGGTCCTTATTTTCTCACAAAGCTGTAAGATAAAACTAGATGCTTTTCTTTCCTACATCCCAGAAAGGGTTGTTATTACTGGGTTTTAGTCTTTAAAAACAAAGTGTGTATCGTTTAGCTAAAATAGATTTGTAGGTATGTTGGAAATCATTTAATAGTATTCAATGGTATATATATATAACTATATATATATTATGTACTTAAAAGCAAATATATAAAGATAATTTTGTTGTGGAATTTTATTTTATTTAAAATAATTAATTCTTCCACTAAAAGCATACTAAATTCACACTGCCAACACAATGTTGTTGTATGTAGTCAGAACCTTGAAGGGTTTAGACATCAGATTTAATACAGCAGGCCATTCTAAGTGCTAAAACAGTCCATGCAGAGCATCCCAGAGAGCTATGTGGACAAGAAAATAAAGTGTTACCTACCTTTGATATATTTGACAGCTCTGTAAGCAGGAGTCCATTGTGGATCATTAATAAAATTGAGAAGTATTTTTTTGGAGGGAAGATAGCAATACTAAACAGGAACTCACTGAAGCTGCAAAATAATAAATTCCAAAATGTAAATCTTGGCCTAAACTACAAAACTCTTTCAATCTACTTCTCTTCGTTTATCCCTCAAACATCTAGAATGAGTCTTTCTTTCTCTTCTCTCACTGTTATCAATCATTTGGAAAGTTTGCTAGGTCTCTTCCTATGAGCTAGGATTAATGAGTGCTTAGGAAAGAAGTATATAGCCTGAATGATAAAGGAGGAGTGTTTTCTGTAGAGTCTTTTTCTCCTAAGAAATGGAATGAAATCAAATGTCCCTGAAAGGACTAGAACACAGGGCATCCTGCTCTACTCTGTTGCTAGCTCTCTGGATAGAACAGAATGAATGTCCTCTTTTCTTCCTGTGGTAGAAAGATTTATAGGCCCATTTCTGCTGATCAGCATGATACATAAAATCACCAGCACTAGCCTGACACAGAATTCCTTAAACTTTATATATTTATGTATAATTTTCAAAATAAAAATTTAAAAATGTAAAATATTACAGTACTAATCACTAGAAACTAGTCAATCAGTGTCAGTTAATGTATTTTTAGTATTTGATAATGTTTTTCCATTATCTTGGAGAATTCATTTAAAATTTGAGAAGTAAAAAATGTGGTCAATATGGAGAAAAATATTAAGTAAATAATAGTATAGGCAGTTGGAGGGTATAACTAAAATCATGAAGATGGGACCAACTTTGGAATATACATGTGCTTGCTAGGGTTTTGGTTACAAGTGAATTAATCATTTCTAGTTAGAGCCACCCAGAGGCGGAGCCTCCAAATCAACTGTTAGATTGAAATACTCCAAACTTTCATAGCAAGCATTCTATAAATATTTGCTAAATGATGTATGAATGTATTTAACTGGTACATATATTTACAAATTTTTCTTAACTAAAACTCATCTTTTATAATTTACTTTTTGAAGATGTTCAACATCACTGATCATTCGTCATTCAAGAGATGCAAATTAAAACAACACTGAGATTCCATCTCACTCCAGAAATAATGGCTATTATCAACAAATCAGCCAATAGCAAATGCTGGAGGGGCTGTAGAGAAAAAGGAACCCTTCTCCACTGTTGGTGTGAGTGTAGACTGGTGCAACCGCTATGGAAATCAGTGTGGAGATTCCTCAGAGAACTAGGACTAGAGATTCCATTTGACTCAGCTATTCCCCTTCTTGGTATCTTCCCAAAAGAATTAAAAGCATCATACCACAGTGATATATGCACACCCATGTTTATAGCGGTACAGTTTGTTATGGCTAAATCTTGGAAACAGCCCAAATGCCCATCAACAGCAGAATGGATAAAGAAAATGTGGGTTGTTTGTGCAATGGAGTCCTACTCTGCCATAAAGAATGGTAAGCTTGAGATATTCCTAGGTAAATGGATGTACCTTGAGACCATACTCTTAAGTGAAATAAATTGGACACATGTGTTTAAATACCACATTGTTTCTCTGGTGTGAGAAACTGAAAGTATAAATAAAGACTAAAATGTATTATATTGGGAAAGGGATGAAAGTGTCCAAATGAGAAGGGGAACAATGCAGGGGGAAAGGAACAGCAGGACAAGAGAAATAAGAAATGGAAGGAAAAAATGGAAACAAAGCTTTTGTAAATAAGGAAAGAGGAGGGGATGAAGGGAAGGGAGTGGAACAGGAAAAAAAAGAAGCACCAAGATATATCATGTACAGGTACAAATTCCCTATGATGAATGTTATCACTACGTACATCTAAAATGTACCATTAAAATGAAGTTTAAAAAAATAAATAAACAATATAATTTACTTTTTGAAGAAAAGATTGAGTCTATTTCCAGCTCCTCTCAAACCCACCCTTATATAGATTTAGGATGGGTTTTTCTAGTTATAATAAAATGTTGATTTTGCCAACTATATATTAGTATTACAGCCTATGGACTTTCTTTTGAGCAACAGCAGCAGAAATAGAATATCTTCATTTCACTAGAAATGTCACTTACAGAACTGTTGCCGGCACATTAATGAAACCCTTAGAAATAGAATTTAAAGATATGTTCTCTCTCTACTTCTCTGAATCTCAGGTCATGTACTCAGAACAGATAAAACCAATAGATGATTATTTACCTGAATCACGTTACTTCATTATCCTGCTTATATGCTTCATTAAGTTTTTATTATTGTTGTTATACCTCTGAAATTTATTAATAACATTGGATTTATCCCTATAATACGGAATTTTATCAAATGTTTTATAAAAATCATGCTCAAAAACATGGTTTATTTCCCTGTGAAATATCTTATATATGAATCTACTGTAAAAATTTCTTTTAGGGTATAAGTTAACATCCTTTTATTATAAAATAAAATTTATTTGATCAACTGAGTTTCCTTGTTACTCCTAAGTGATAAGCTTGGAAATGAAATCTGTGTCCTTTTATAGTAGAACATATTAAGCCCAGGTAATAAGGAAATACATGCTTCCTGTCACTGAATTTAATTTTAAATTTCAATATTAGAAATAGATGTCTTTTACTGTAAATCACGTACAATTTTATTGGAAAGTAGGAAATACTAGATTGCAGTATAAGCACTGTAGATAAAGTGCACATCTCAAATTGGCTAACACTCTTTCTTAGCTGTTATCTTGATTTTTATTTACTTATTTATTTATTTGGTTTTGGGGGTGGGGACTGAACTCAGGGCCTGGTACTTGCTAAGTAGGTGCTCTTCCACTGAGCTAAATCCCTAACCCCTGTTATCTTGATTTTTTTTAATGTTTTCATGCTTGTTTTCTCATCACCAAATTGGAAGTAATAATAGATCCTATTTCATGAGTTTGTTGAGAGGATTAAATTACTTGCATTTTAATATAGTGGTTGGAAATCATAACTGAAAATAAACATTACATATTTTAAAAAGTAAGGAATATGATAAATTAAATAAGTAGTATTTAATTATTGAATAACCAAAGCATGGAAGTACCTAAAAATTTAAATGTACAACTTTTTTGAGGTGCTGGTGATCAAAATTGTGTAATTTTTTTCACTTCCAAAATGATTGTATCAGTTTTGAATAGGATTGTGATTTGCAAAGGCCACTGTCCTACTTTAGATTAGGTAGCAGCCATACAAAAAGCAAAGGTATTCAGAGGGCAAGTTTCATTCAACCTTTAATTTATTGTGTCTACAATATTCGCCACATGTTGCTCTGGGCTCTGGAGCTACAGTAATAAAGAAAATAAATTCCTAACCTGGTGGAAATTACCTTCTAAATTTAAGAGGGTATGAAGGGAAGAAGGCTAGCTTTAGGGAGAAATAGAATCCAAACCACAGAGAATACTAATATGTAGTAATTCCAAGGGAAAGAATGTAAGTTGTAGTCTTTAAAACTGACCTGGAACTTCTACTTCCAGCCAAGATTAAATAATAAGAACCAGAATTACTCTCTTCACTTATACAACAACTAAAAACCTGGATAAAAATATATAAGATAGGTTGTAGACCCTGGACAACAAGCGTCATAGACCTGTGATCACTGAGAAAGGGGAAATAAATTTCTCTAACTTATTGCCTAGAAGTTGTCTCTAGGTCACAGCACGTGTATAGCATGCTAAAGTGGTATATGATAAAAATATCTACTTTTTTTCTTGGAATCATAGAAGGCTTCCTGAGAAATCGTGGTTTATACTGAGACCTGAAAGACTCATTAGTTCATCCAATAAATATTTATTGAGCATTTATCATGTGCATGGATTGCTCTAGGTGCTAGGGTGTCAGAGTTGAACAAAACAGAATGGTAGGTACTTGCTCTAGTGGAGATTATTTTCTGGTAGATAAATAAGCAGGACAAAGTAATTGAGAGTAAAAGAATGTTCCAGTCTGAAGAAAGAGTTCGATAACCCTGAAGTTTTAGAGATTCTAATATATCTAGTGATTAAGAATTCACCTTGACTAGAATGGAAATAGAAGGAATTGGTGCTTAAGAAGCTACAGTGAGGCTGGAGAATGACCTAAGGTTCAGAGCATGCAGAGGTTTATAGACCTGTTAAGAACATGATCCTTTATCCTAATGGTAATGGGAAATCACTGATGTTTTTAAGCAAAGAAGAGATTGAGTCAATTTTACATTATTAAAAAATGTCATTCTGGATCCAAGTTAAGAATGAAATGAATAGAGGAGAGACAAAGAGATCAGCTAGAAAGCTAATGCAGATACCCCAGTGAGAGATTATAGAAACTGAATTACAGTGTTGACTGTGGGAAGGAAAGAAGTTGACAAGTGAGAGAGGTTGGTGATAGATTAAATAGCTGATGATGGAGGAGAGAGAGAGAGAAGTCAAGAATTATCCCCCCCCCCCGTTCTATTGTTAGCAACTGGGACAATGATGTACTTTATCAAAGAGCTAACTGTGAAGAAGGAACATATTTCGAGGAAGACAAAAGAATCCAACTTTGGACATATTACTCTTGAGATATCTTTGAATTATCCAGATGGAGCTGCCAAGATGGTGATGCATGTGTCTGGAGCTCAGCCAGGAGGGTTTAGGAAGCTTCACCATATAGATGGTATAGATGTTATGATAAAAGCAAGTGTGTGGTCCCATGCTTTGTCTAAAGTATACTTATGTTGTTTCTTAGTTTGTTCTGTTTCCTCAGTAATTCCATTAAGGTATTTCACATACAGTGTGCCCTGTAAGAGATGCCCCTAGTCTTTGCTTTCTTTTCAAGTACTTCTGTTTCTTCCTAGGCTATGGCACAAACTTCTATCCACAGTGCAGCCATAAACAGCAGTTTTCATTGAGAGACTAGGAATCATTATTCCCATTCCAGATGTTGACATGTGAGGACCTACTTTTTTTTTCTCTCTACTAGGTATATCATATTTGGAGCTGTGGATTTCTGAGGAATTACAGGAGTTTTGAGGGGCTCTTTTTCCTTTCATAATGTATAGTATGGTAAAATAAATATGCCTTGTCTTATTGGAGCCAGCACCCAGTGATGTAGAGCTCTGGGAAATCCCTGAAATAATGAGCTCTATGGGGTAAAGACCCATGTGAATCATTTTTAGGTACAAGTTGATTGACCTTGTCCCAAAACTGGCAATGATTTTATGGAACAAATATCTATGGCCTTGATGAACCTCAAGAAAGTAGACCTAGAGCTGACAGTTTGTGAGTTAATACCAAGGAACAACTGTAGTTCCATGTGTATATTTATGTATATGAAAATATGTAAGATGCATTTCTGCAGAACTGACTTGAACAGGCAACATGAGTTTTACATTATGGTTGTTTGCCTTTCTATACATGACTTTGCCTTCAGTCTCTCTTGCTAAAGCTATAGTGCTGCTCTACTCTGATGTTTCTTCAGTGCAGCTGGAGGCATGCCTTTTGGCAAGGTCTGTGTTTATTATAATCTCTGTGATGTGCAAAAGTAAATTTCTTCTTTAACTTTCTCTTTAAATACTTAGAATTATGAATATGGTTTTAATTAAGGATTTCAAATTGAAACATTTCCTTTTTTTAAGGACAGTTTTTAGTTAGAATATTTTAGGATTTTGAGAAATACCAGGTCCTCAACTCATAAAGTGCACAAATCAGTTGTTCCTTTAAAGCTGCCTTAGTGTGGCTAAGATTGTAGGACATAGGCTTGGGTCATAGTCATAGCTAACTATTCTGCAACTCATTTTGTCCCTCTTTAAATAACCACAACTTATTTGCAGATTTTGAAAACTTTTCCAAAATTATACGATATATGTTTTTCCTTTATGTAAATGCATGCCTGTTAGCAGTAGGTTTTACCCCAGTCATGGCTTTTCAGATCAGAACTGGCTTTTCCTTTTATAGGCTCGTGACGTTGACAAGTCAACTCACCTCCATGAACCTCAGGAACTTCATATGTGTAATTCACATGTCCTACTCTTACCACGTACAAAAACAAATATTCAGCATTAAATGACTCCATATACTCTGCTTCTTTTTTATTATTAACCATATATAAATGAATATGCTTATTTTTTTACACGGAAATAATTCTGCAGAGCTATTACAAGACTCAAATAACAATGTTGTCTCTAGAAGTGACGGAGGTAAGAGGGACACTTATTTTCACTATATTCTTTTAATGTGAATTCCTTCACATATTACATTTTGAAATAACAACAAAGCCAAATTAGCATCTATATAAGCATCTATCTGGTGAAGTATGAGAAATAGTTGTTATTCTTGGAATTTGTCTTTTCAGATATTCCTAACATTGACTTCTCAGGCCTAAGTGGTCAATCCTCTGTACTGTGAACAGGAAGAATATCTGCAATACCAACAAAGGATTTGTACCAGGCTGATATTTCTCTTCTCTCTACCCGACAGTATTCCTATTTTATTTGAGGACAGCTCTTGTTTGCTCCCAGATTTGGACTTTTCCACCTCCTCTCCTTATAGTCTCGTGGCCTCAGCACAAGGTGTAAGGAGCTGCTCATTAAGAACACAGAAAGAACGAAGAACACAGAGACAGTGTTTTCAGATCTACTTTGCTAGAAATTCTCATGTCTATTTTTATGAATAGAGATTCCTTTGCTTCCCTTGGTGGTGGGCATGGTCATGCTCTCCTATGCTGGTAGTATAACATTTCTGTCAGTGTGTGAGAGGAAGGTTTGATATGATTGTATTAAGTGATAGAATCAGGATCCAAAATTATGTGAACAGGTTGCATCTGATTTAAGTATAGCAACATGGACTTAAATATGCATGTAGCCAAGCAATCTGTTACTTGATGGGAAGAGATGTTTGAGTATCAATCTAGAAGAAAACAAGGGTTTTAGGTGATAGTTATGTGATGGAAAACATTAATTCCCAGGCTATTTTAAAATAAGAATACATAGAATGGGATGAAGATAATACCATCTAATAAATTAATAATGCAGTGATTTTCTATTGACACATTTTTTGAGGGGAATAGTAATAAACAGCACTTAAAGGAAAGCAATTGAAGTGGAGAACTTGAATCATTGTGATGATGTTTAACTATGATAGAATTTGCTTACTAGTTTTTATGCTATAGAGTGCGTATATTCATTTTTGCTACAAAAAAGTGGGAGATTAAATTATTGTTTAGCAAACATTCATTTCTCCTTGCCCCCACATACATTGTAAGAATATACTTTTCAACTCATTGATATGAAATGCAGTTGTGCAGCTATGTGGCTATGAATGTGGCTGCATGACTTATTTTGGACTGAAGAGTTTAATTCCCTTCCTCTTGATTTTGGACTTGTGCACAAGGCTTTTGACCAGTGTTAAACTAGCAGATGTGACAGACAAAACCCAACATTTTCTGTAGTTTTTTGTATTTAGGATTGCTGTTTTTACACTTCTGCCTTTCATCATGAGGTGAGCACGCCATAAGTAGCTGCTCATCTGGAGAAGATGGGACATATTTGGAGCAAATTCAGACCCAATCTGCAGCTTTTGGAGTGAAGTCAAGCCCAAACCAGTCTAGATTAACTGAACTGCAGCCATTTTCCAATAACAACAAAAACCATTTTCATCTCAAAAGTCTGAGTCAATTGTGGCTCTTCTAGAGTACTCCACCACTGAGCTATATCAATAGAATTTTTTATTTTTTGATTTTGAGATAGGGTCTCACCAAGTTGCCCTGGCAGGAATCCAACTTGTGATTCTCCTACCTCAGCCTGCGTCAGAGGTAGGATTACAGGTATATGCCACTGCCTTGCTTCTCTAGGGGCATATTCTTGTAGAAGATTTTCAAGAACAAGCAAACTACACAAGTATTTTAAAATCTCAGACAACATCACTTCTGCAACACTCCGTTGGCTAAAGAAATTCATTTGACTAAATCTAATGTCATTGAGACAGGGAAATGTGCTTCACCCACAGTAGTAGGCTCTGGCTAGATGACAGAAACTGAGGATGTATAATTTTAATCCAGGGAAGGTATCAAAACTTTGGATCAATAATTGTCCAGTTTAGCCTAGTGCTGTATATAATTTATCTTAATCTTTACAACAATACATTTCCCTTTTACACATAGAAGCACCAGATAATGGAGCAAAATAAGTATCCAAAAACCCTACTGTCAGTAGGTTGTGGTTTGAACTAGGATTCAAACCTGAAGAGTATATCAAATATTGAATGCTTTAGTGCTATGATTTACCTCCTCATGAATGTGCCCTATGTGCAGTGTGAAACAACAGAACTGTTGTCTAAATTAAAAACTTTTATTGATGTTTGTTTGCTATTCATAACAGTTACTTTCAACTTCAGAAATTGGTATGTATACATATCACACCTGGATCATTTTACTTCCCCTCCAACCCTGCCTTCGTCTCCTCTCCCTTACCTGGATCCCTTCTACATCTCCACAAAGTCTAACTCTCTATTTCTGATCATGCATTTTTATTTTGCTTTTCAAATTGGATTTTAGGTTTCTTGTATAAGAGACACCACATGATATTTAACCTTCTATGTTCTTTAATTTAATATTATGGTCTCAAGACCAATCCATTTTCCTACAAATGACTCAAATTTATTCTTCTCTAGGGCTGCAAAGTACTCCACTGTGAATATGTACCACATATTCTTTATCCTTGCCAGCATTTTTTTGAGTCCTTGATAATAGGCATTCTTACTGGATTAAGGCAGAATCTCAGTGTTGTTTGCATTTTTCTAATGGCCAGAGATGTTGAACATTTTTTTCATGTATTAGTTGTTCTTCTGAGAAATGTCTATTAATTTCTCTTGCCTATTTTTTTGATTGGGTCTTTTAATTTGGGGGAGTCTAACTTTTTCAAGTTCTTTATATATTCTATATATTAGTCTTCGGTCTAAGGAGTATCCCACAGAAAATTTATCCCATCTACAGGTTGTTACTTCACTCTGTTGGTCATTTCCTTTGCTGTGCAGAAGTTTTTAATTTGATACAATCCCATTTGTTCATTCTTGGTATTACTTCTTCTGCAATTGGGGTTCTGTTCAGGTGGTCCTTGCTTCTGCCTAATGTCTTCAGAAGTTTTACCTATATTTATATTCCAGAAAATTCAGTGTTTCTGTTTTTATAACTAGGTCTTTGATACATTTTCCTTTTACTTTTAATACAGGGTATGATATATGGGTCTAGATTCATTTTTCTGCACACAGATAACCTATTTTCCCAGCACTGTATGTTAAAGATGCCATCTTTTCTCCAGCTTATGTTTTTGGTGCCTTTGTCAAAAATCACATGCCTGAGGTGCATGTGGTTGTTTCTTCATCCTCAATTCTATTTCATTGATCAATATGTCTGCTTCCTTGCCTGTACCATCCTATATTTATTATTGCACCTTTATAGAATAACTTGAAATTCAGGATTTTAATGCCTCCTACTTTGCTGTTGTTGCCCAGGATTACTTTGTCATTTCTGGATCTCTTCTGGTTCTATGTAAATTTCTAGATTTGTTTTTCCTAGTTCTGTGAAGAATGGTGTCAGTACTTTGATTGGAATTGCATTAAATCTATGTGTAATTTTTGGCAATATGGCCAATTTGACAATATTGGTTCTACCTATCCAAGAACAGGGGCTGTGTTTCCATTTGCTAATGTCCTCTTCAATCTCTGATATTATCAGAGTAGCATAGTTTTCATTACAAAGGTCTTTCACTTTCTTTATTAGGTTGATTCCTACATATTTAATTTTTTATTTGAAGCTACTGAGAATCAGATTGTTTTCTTGATTTCTCTCTTGTTAGGTTCATTGTTGGTGTACAGGAATGCTACTGATTTTTTTGTGTCAACATTGTGTCCTAACACTTTGCTGAATTTGTTTATTAGTTCTAAGAGTCTTCCATGGAGGTTGTTGGATCTTCTGTTTAAAAGATCAGGCCATCTGCAAATAAGGATAGTTTGACTTCTGACTTTCCTATTTGAATTTATGATTTCTTTCCCTTCCCTGATTGCTCTTGCTAACGTTTCAAATACAGTATTGGACAGGAATGGTGAGAATAGGCACCTCTGTATTCCTGATTTTAGAGAAAATGACTTCAGTTTTTCCTCATTTTGTATGTTGCCAGTAGTTTTGTCAAATGATTTTCATGAGTTTGAGATAGGTTCTAATACACCTATTTTCAGCATTTTTATTAAAAATGAATGTGGATTTTAAAGTTTTTTAGAATTTTTATTAGGACATGTTTGCAGTACATAATGATTATATGTATTGTGGAGGGTGTTGGATTTTGTCAAAGGCCTTTTCTATAACTATTGAGATGATCATGTGATGTTTATTCTTTTTTTCTCAGATGCATTTTTATGGCTTAAATTGTGTAAATCTTGGACATTTTTAATTTTTTTAGTAGTGCATGATTGCAGTGCATCATGGTTACATTTACTGTGGGGAGTTTGTGCACATACATAAAAACATGTTTTTATTTGATTTTTTGTCCCCTCCCCTTTAACCCTCCCTGCTGCCTTCAACACTTGATTCTATTTCCATTTACAAAAGTTCTATTTACATTTTTAAAATTCTCTTTTCTTAAAATCCCTTTTCTTTTCCTTTCCTTCTTCCTCCATCTCTTATTGCCCTTCTCATTTGAAGAAAATCTCCCTCCTTCCTATTATCTGTCTTTAATTTGCTGTTTATTTATATGTTGAGTTTCTTGTATAAGAGAAATCATGCAATATTTATTTTTTATTTATTTTTTTTGAGATAGGGTCTGGTATATAGTTTGGGCTGGACTTGAACTCACTTTGTACCCCAGTTCTGTCCCAGCCTCCCAAGTGCTGGGATTACAGACATATGCCACCATGCCTGAGATTCATGTAAGATTTATACTCGTGTGACTGACTTATTTCAGGTGATATGGTCTTGTGGTCCATCTGTTTATCTACAGATGCCTCAAGTTTAACCTTCTCTATGGCAGAATAGTACTCCATTGTGTGAGTACCACATTTTCTATATCCATTCATCTGTTGATGGACTTTTAGGCTGTTTCCAAGATTTAACTCTTATTAATTGTGCTGCTATAAACATAGGAATGCATTTATCACTGTAATATGATGATTTAAACTCTTTAAGGAAAATACCTAGAAGAGGAATAGCTGGATCAAATGGAATTTCTATTTTTAATTTTTTGAAGAGTCTCCATACTGATCTCCATAGTAGTTGTACTAGTTTTCACTCTCACCAACAGTAGAAGGGTTCCATTTTTCCCCGCAGCCTCACCAGCATTTGGTTTTATTTATTTCTTGATCGTAGCCATTCTTTCAGGAGAAAGATGGTATTGTAGTTTTGGTTTAACTTGGATTTCTCAAATGCCTGTTGATGTTGAATATTTTTTAATATATTTGTTGGCCATCTGTACTTCTTCTAAGAAGTGTCCATTAAAATTCAGTTGCTCATTTTTTGATTGGGTCTTTTATTTGTGGGGGATATGAGTCTCTTGATTTCTTTATATATTCTAAATGTCGATCCTCTGTCCATGGAATAAGTGGATAAATTTTTTTCTGATTCTGTAAGTTGTCTCTTCACTCTCTTGGTTGTTTCCATTTTAATTTGTTTTAATTTGGTATGATCCCATTTGTTGATTTTTGGTATTATTTCTCATACCATTGGAATATTGTTCAGAAAATCCTTGCCTATGCCTAATGTCATCAAGAGTTGTACTTATTTTAATCCTCCTGCAAAGTAAGTGTTGCTGTCTTAACATTAGATCTTTGATCCATTTTGATTTTAGTACATGGCCAGATGTGGGTCTCGACACTCCCACTATTCTGGATCCCTATCTGAGACCGTGCCCTGTTTCTTCCTCTCCCTGTGGTTCATTGGTCTTACCTCAGTCACCACCCTCTGAGTGAGTCTCTGACCCACATATTCCTTAGTTTTCTAACCTGAGGAAGTTTTTCTTTGCAAATATTTCACCTGCTGGGCTCTTTCTCCCAGCAGTATGAGGGCTAGGACATGTGGGCACTGGGTCGTGAGTGCCAGGGGTGGTCACCAAATGCGGTGGCCCAGCTGCTTCTACTGCATTCAGCTTCTTTTCTCAGGGGGTTAGATCGTTGCCCAAGATGTTGTGTTCACTAGATCTGCTTCTTTTTCTAAATACCCCTAAACAATTAATCTGTTGTGTTTCTTCAAGTTGCCTTCCTGTGTCTGGGGTTTTTGTTTGTCCCCATTTTCAAGTACCTGCAGATCCTGGTGAGCATCTTCCAGTATCTTGTGAATATTTCTGTCTCTAGTCTACCACGATGTCTCTCCCAGAACTGATTTTCTTAGAGAGGAGAAGCCATGTGGTGACTATCTTCCTTTCTCTGAAGGGCCATTCATACTCTCCCTGGGATAAGTAGTGGGGAGAGAGATCAAAAGGATATAAATTTTTGAACAATTAAAAAATAGTTTTAATAGTCAAAACTCAAAAGTGGGATATTTCAAAGAAAATATTATATAACCACCAGGTGTGAATGTTGGAGAGGAGATTCTGACATCATCAGGATAATCAGGTTAACTTAAAGGATTTGACATTTTAAGGATCTTTTCAGCCAAGAAATTCTGTAGTTCTGTGAAAATGAAAATTGTTCTGAAAGTAGGTATTCTCTTTCGTTTAATAAAACTTTTCTTAGAGTGACAATAAAGCAAGGTTTTTCAGTGTTCAAAATAGCTAGAAATTGTTTAGAGTTCAATAATAGTTAAGAATCTTGTGTCGTCCTGCAATACATAATTACATATGACCAATTACATAATTAGTCATACTATGCCTCATTCTATAATATTTCAGAAGTGTGGAACAAATTACTTAGATATAGGTTATTTATGAGAATGAAATAAAGACAGTTCCTTGAATGGGAATCCACTAACTTACCTCCTTGTCTCATTCTGGAGCTCAGCTTCATCTTTCATAAAATTGGTAGTATTAGACAAGATTCTCTCCAAAGACTCTCTACTTGTCTGTAATAGTCGATAATTCTACTAAATATGAAGAATTTAAGGCTATTAAATATTACTTTAAAATAAAAATAACATTATGCATCCAAAATGGACACTATTTTTTCTTATTAAAAAAGAAAACTACAGTCTTATGTACACAAAGCCATCTAGGAGAACATCAAGTTTGCAGAATAAAATATAATTGCACACTTTCTAGGCAACTTATAGGAATGTACTTTTCTCTCTCTCTCTCTCTCTCTCTTTTTTCCCCCTTTGGCTCATTTCTCTTCACTGAGTTTTGCGATACTTTTAAGATCAATAATTTAAAAATTACAAAAAAGACAGCATTTAAAAACTCTATTAAAAGCTTCAGTGTTTAAAGAATTTTTAACAAGAAAATATGCTAAAATATATATTTGATAGCAAATTCCAAATTCTCATGAAATTCTTGCCCAGCAGAAGCATTTGGGATATGCTAAGTTTTCTTTTGTTGGCAAGATCACATGTTAATATTTTTCTGGGTAGATTCCATGTAACCCTTCCTTGCTGCAATCTTTTGTATTTGCATACAGCAGAACCTGCAAGCCAAAGCCAGATGTTGCAAAGCCAAGAAATGCTTGTTAGCAACAAAAGTGCTACCTCTACTTATATATTTCAGGAATGAGGTCTTGGGACTAGCCAGTGTAATGCCATTTGAATCTTTTATTCCTGTGAAAGTGTTGACTAAAATAGAACTATCAGTTTATTTGAGTAGGTGTGTTGTAATGTTTAAAAGTGTCATAGTCCATACAAAAAATATACTTGTTATAACAAATTACCTGCAGAATGGTTTCCTGAAATCTTCGTTTATTTAAAATTACATAATTAGTGGTAACATTTCTAATAGAAATAAGTATATAACTTTGTAACTATTATAGAAAGTTTTGGGCTTTAATGTTACTTTTTATTCTCCTAGCCTTATCTCAGCATAATGGAAGTAACTCAAGAGAAATTGCGCTCTCTTAAATAAGCAGCATGACATACTATAGTGGTTTGTCTGGTATTCTTCATGGCATTTTATCAGATATAGTTTTCAACACAAGTTCTGCTATAGAATAAGTAATCATATAACACTGGTATAAAATTATTTTAACTTGCAAGTGTGGCAAATGTTAAAATAGCTATATGGTAGCTGCCAAAACAACTTTACTTAACTTTTAATGACCATAAGCAGTATTTGTAGCTTACATCCATGCCTTGTCTCTTTACCTAAATGGTACAACTATGAAGCAAATTATAAACTATTTACAATTCATTTGACCTCCCAGCCTTGAAATCAAATTTCTTGAGAATTTAAAAAATATTTTGAAAATTAACTGAGACTTCTATTTTTATATAAATTTTGTCAAATTTGAATAATTCAGATTAGCATAAAACTCAGTGTCAGTATTTTATATAATGCTCATAAAAAGATGAGTAATCAGGTTGGGATTTTTGATGGTAGATCTTCTGAAGAGGCCAAAAGTGGATGTAAGATGTCTACAGAAGTTTCAGAATCAGGGACTCTGATTCCAGTCTCAGGAGAGTTGACTGTACCAATTACTCAACACACAGGCTCAATAGGCCTGGCGCAAGAGAGAAAGAAAAAACTCTACATTTACAAAAAGCTAATTAAATGACTTAGGACACTTTTACGCACTTTACAAAAAAGATAAGTACTTATAATGGAGGGAAAGAAATTATGTTGGACTCAGATCATTAGAGCTCTTCTGCCCCTTGCAACAGGGCAGTGTCAATGAGAAATCCTTCTTCCAGGAACACTTGGCCCCCCTAAGATTTAGCCTGGAAAAGAACAGAGAAACCTACTCCCAACTTCTCATCACCAAAGGTCAGAAAACAAATACTGAGTTGTAAAAATTATCAGTCTCCTGTTTGGTGAGAGGTAGAGACAAGGGCAACTTTCAAAGTACAAATTAGTTCTGTATAACTTCTCATTTGTCAATATTGCCTACAAGTCCTGAGTTAAGACTGAATCTACTTTGCAAAATTGAGTGTTTTGGAAACATCAGCGCCATGATTTGAATATGGAGAGTGTCACTCAAAATACCTTATGTTAAAGACTTTTGTCCTGTTGTGGATCCAGTAGGAGTGTGGTGAGCTTTGAGAAGGGGGGCCTAGGGCAAAGTTTTTAGGTCACTGAGGCCATGATCTTGAAAGAAACTGTGGGACCCAGGCTGTCCTCTTTCTTTGTTTCTTGCTGAAGATGTGAGTAGTTTACCATGATGTGCAGTTCTCTCTACATGCCCATAACAATAGGGCCACCTGGTCTTGAACTGGAACCTTCAAAACCTTGACTCAATAAAACTTTTCTCTTTATAGTTTAATTGCCTTGGTTATTTCACTATACTACTGCAAAATGGACTAATACACGCCAGTGCAAAACAGTGCACTCTAAAAGAGGAACTGTGGATTTTTTATTCTAATGTAATACAAGTAGACATTAATAAAGAAAATATAAAAACTACCTTTCTCATTTCTATGATGAAATAAAAAGAATTTTATAGCAAAATAATACAAGAATAACAGTAGTTAGTATACTGTGTATCATAATCTTAAAAGAAGTTACTCAGTACATAACAGACAAAAAAGACTCTTGCTTACAAAGAAGAAACAAACATAATAGTATAAAATTTTCTTTTCAATGAACTAAGAGAAACTAGTACTATAAATGAAACAAATTAGCATATATATTAAAATATTTTTGAAACACCAGAATAGGTAATTTGAGGATTTATTTGAGCTTCTCTGTACTTTCCATTTAATATCTCCTATTTTGCTCTTTGTGTATATATACATATATGTCTGCCTCATTTCACTCAGTGTTAAGTTCTCAAATTGCAACTATTTGCCTACGAATGCTTCAAGTTTATCTTCCTTTATGGTAGAGTAGTACTCCATTGTGTATAAGCACACTTTCTTTATCCATTTATCTGTTGATGGACATATATGCTGTTTGCACAATTTATTATAAATTGTGCTGCTATAAGAATGGTTTTGCATGTATGCCTATAACAAGATGATTTTAACTCACCCGGGAAAATGCTTAGGCAAGTCAAATGAAATTTCTAATTTTAGGTTTTGAGGAATCTCCATGCTAATTTCCATGTCTGTACTAGTTTGCATTACCACCAACAATGTAGAAGAGTTCCCTTTTCCTTACATTCTCACCAACATTTGTTATTATTGGATTTTTCATCATAGCCATTCTTTTTCCGGTAAGGAGTTTTATTTTGCATTTTTCTAGTGGCCAATGATGTTGAACATTCTTACATGTGTTTATTGGCTATTTGTACTTCTGAGAAGTGCCTATTCATTTTGGTTTCCTAGTTTTGATTGGGTCTTTAATTTGGGCGACTTTAATTTTTTCGGTTCTTTTTATATTCTAGATGTTAGTCCTCTGTCCAGGGAATAGCTGGCAACATTTTTCTCATTCTGTAGGTTGTCTTTTCACTCTCAGTTATTTCGTTTGCTGTGCAGAAGTTTTTTAATTTGATATGATATGATCCCATTTGTTGATTATCAGTATTATTTCTTGTTCCATTGGGTTTCCGTTCAAAAGTTCTTACGTATGCCTAGGTCTTCAAGAGTTTTAACTACTTTAACGTACAGCAGCTTAAGTATTTCTATTTTAATATTTATACCTTTAATCTATTTTTCTTTTAGTTTAGTACATGGTGAGATGGGTTTAGACTCAATCTACATGTGACTATCCAATTTTTTTCAGCACCATTGATTAAAGAGGCTGTCTTTTCTCCAGTGTATGTTTTTGACCCCTTTGTCAGAGATAAAATAGTTGTATACCCCTGGGGTTGTTTCTGCTTCCTCTATTCTGTTCCACAGACCCACATTCCTAGTTTTGTGCCAGTACCATACTGTTTTAATCACAGTAGCTTTATGGTATAACTTCAAGCCTGAGATTGTGGTGCCCCCTGCTTTGCTTTTCTTACTCACAATTGCTTTACCTGTTCTGGGTCTTTTTTGATTCTATATGAATTTTTATAGTGTTTTCTCTAGATCTGTGAAAAATGCTGTTGGTATTTTGACTAAGATTGCATTAAATCTCTATATTAGTTTTGGAAGTATAGTCATTTTTATTATATTGATTCTACCTATCCAGGACTAGGGATTATCTTTTCATTTTCTGATGTTCTCTGTGATTTCCCTTTTCAGAGTGATGTAATTTTCATCACAGAGTTCTTTTACTTTCTCGCTTAGGTTAATATCTCAGTATTTAATTTTTTGATACTACTATAAATGGTACTGTTTACCTAATTTCTTTCTCAATGAAATTGTTATAAGTGTATAGGAAAGCTATTGATTTTTGTGTGTTTATTTCATATGCTGCTACATTGCTGAATTTGGCCATTCATTGTATGAGTCCTTTAATGGAGTAATAGTGATAGTTTGACTCTGTCCTGTCATATACCTTTCCTTTTTATTTCTTTCTCTTGCCTCATTGTTCTGGCTAATATTTTGAAGATTATGTTGAATGGGAATTGTGATAACGGGCATCTTCTTTTTTGTCCCAGGTTTTAGAGGGACAGATTTCAATTTTTCTCCATTTAATATGGTTCACAGTACTTTGGTTAGAGATGGCTTTTATCAGATTGGGATAATGTCTTTCTATACCTGGTTTCTTTGTTTTTTGTTTGTTTGTTTGCTTGTTTTGTGCTGGGTATCGAACTCAGGGACTTGCATGTGCTAGGCAAACACTCTAATCATTGAGCTAAAATCCCAACCCCTCTATACTTGTTTTCTTTAGGGTTTTTATCATGAATAGATATTGTATTTTTAAAAGTTTTTTTCTGTAACTATTGAGATGATTAGGTGACTTTTGTCCTTGCATCTGTTTTCATTATATTTGTATAGTTTCTTTGGTTTCTTTTAGTATTGATTTCTAATTTCGTTGCACTGTGATCTGATACTATGCATGGTAAAATTCTGATTATTTTGCATTTACTTAGGTATGCTTTATTAGTTAGTGTGTAGTCTGTTTTGGAGAAAGTACCATGTGCCACTGAGAGAATGTGTATTCTGTTGTTTTTGGTGGAACACTCTGTATGTATGCATTAAGTCCATTTGTTAAAAGGTTTGGTTCAACTCTGAAACTCTGATATTTCTTTGTGATTTTTTTTTGTTGTTCTGTCTCTATCAATTTTGGAAGATAATTTTGCAGGATGTATCTCTTTAGGTTGGAAATTGTTTTCTTTTAGGGCTTGAAACCCTTTGTTCCATGCTCTTATTTTCTTTAAGGTCTGTGTTGAGAAATCCGTTGTGATTCTGATGGATTTTTTAAAATAGAGGATTTTTTTTCTCTAGCAGCTTTAAAGATCTTGTTCATCTCTTGGATTTCTGGTCATTTAGTGTTATGTGGCATGGAGTTTTTTTGTTTGTTTGTTTTGTTTTTTTCTTCTGATCATGGCTATTTGGGGTTCTAGATGCTTCACTAATCTGTATGTTAAATTATTTTTCCACAACTTGGATGCTATGGAGTCAAAATTACTCTTACTCTACAAAATATCAGGCACAGAAATATTGATCAAAGATACTTTGGGTCCAAACACCATACTTTAAACTGGGTGCCCCATATACTTTATCTGACTTCCATTTTTAAAGACCTTTTATAGACTCTTTCGTGAAAACTCCTGACTTTTATGCTAATGATTTTTCCCTGCATTTCTGCATAATTCTCAATCTTAACATAGGCAAAATGATTTTCTAATGTTTTAAGATTTGGTTGAAACCTCAATCCCCCAATACAAGAAATTTTCGTATTTATTTGTTTGATAAGTACTGAATATGCACAAAATAGATAATATTCTTAAAGATACTATTTTATATTGAATATATGTTGTTGTAACCAACAACATATAAGAAGTCTAAGAAGGTTTTTATTATTATATATTTTCCTAATCAACAAAACTGAAAGTGTTATGTCTATATATATAGATAGAGATATTTAATATTAATAAAGGCTGCCTGGGTTTCTATTTAAACTCTGACATTTACTAGTTGTGTGATTTTCTGAGCTTTGGAAAGCTTACTTATAAAGTAGAGAGTTTAAAATTGTACAATAATACTTTGTGACAAAGAAAAAAAAATGCTTCCACCACAGCATTGTAAATATTGGTGCCTTGTGTTCTTCCAGGCAAAGATACTGGTTTCACCAGCTCTTCTCTCATGTTACCAACAGCATAATGCAAAATTACTGCTAGCTTTGCATGATTATTTTTATCTGTGCTCTCATCCAAGCACATGGAGTAACAGGTTGCCTTTTGTAAGTCAGTTGTGAGCTGCTGACTGACATCACTTGCCATGCACAGGACTTGGTCTTTAACAGTATTTCTGCTAAGTGGCATCTCAGAGATGCCATGGCCATTTTAATAGAGCTTACCATGTTTTGCTGTGCACAGTGAAATTTGAAAGCTGGAAGCTGTCAGATGATTTGTTTTACAAAGATAGTTGCAAAAACTAAGATAGTGGGAATGATATTTCCTCAATTTTCCTTCAAGAAACTTGTTCCAGTTTTACCAAGTTTGGCAATACTTTTGTGGTTGGTGTCAAAGTGCCATCTGACCCTTGATGTGCAACGCATAACACTTTCACTACATAAAATATGTAACACTTTTTCATTGCATTCAATCAGTCCAAATGACTCTGTCTGAGCCTTTTGGAATGATCTTCCACCATCCGTTTTCACTTTTTCTTTTGTTTGTCTGTAGTCATTTTTTGGTGTTCAAGACTTGGAGTCTACAAAAACACAAATTAAAAAAAAAAAAAAAGCTGAAGCACCCAATACAAATCTATCACTGTACCAAAAATAGTTAACACTATTCATTAGCACTAAAGAATTGAATGTTCCCGAATCAATATCTATGGTAGTGATTCTCAGCTGTGGTTTCTGTTGACTTTGATGACCACTAGTGCAGCGGGGCAATGTTCCCTCATTGCAGCTTTTGGTATGCTCTGAAAAAGGCATCTGAGTGCATTTCCTACCTTGTGCGGGCTTCTGCTAAAATCACAGCCAGTCCAAGCAAATATAGTGGCGCCTTGGTTGATAAACTTAATTCTTTCCAAGATTCTGGTTGCAGAACTCATTCCAAGTATATAGTACATGCTTGCAATTCAGTTGCAACCAGAATCATGGAAAGAATTAAGCTTGTGAACCAAGGTACCACTGTGTACATATCCTTCCTCTTGTTTCATGAATTCTTCACAAGCAGCTAAATATGAGGCTGCAGATTCAAGTATGCTAGGGAACAGCACAACATTAAAAGAATCGCAGTCTCTTAATTAAAACATCTCTTTGCTAAATCTTAGACATTAAATTTCAATTTTTCATAAGAAAACTCAAAGCTAAAATCTTGTAAAAGTCAAAGCTAAATTCATAAAAATGAATGTATTAAAACTCACAGTCAGTTCAAGAAAATGCATACGTACCTTGGCAGCACACTGACCAGCCATGTGAAAGCTTAAGCAAGTCACAGCTAATAAGTCACAGCTCACAACATCATTGCCCTGCACCACTACTCCTTTCTGAGCATGTGCATGGCACCTGTGTGCACTGTTGTCCGGTGCTCAGTTGCTGGGGTGATGTTGGGGCGACTTGGCTTGAAAGCCAACAGAGAGGATCTCTGTTCCTGCTGCAGCACATGTGCTATAGGTTTGCCACCACTGCCCTCACTCTCATTTCTATCTTCTCATTTCAAAAGGGATACCAGGGTCCTTATCGCTTCATCTTAACTGTGCCGTGACTTATAACTTCTCTTAAGGCAGAATGCTGAGAAATTGTAGTGCTCACCTTATTTGGTTTTCATCTTTCTTAGTTCACTGTCCTTTCTTGTCAAATGTATAGTGTTTTGAAAATTATTATCTAGGGGATTGAATCTGGCTCTTAGCTGTAAGCAGAAATCTTCTATACTTTTTAGTGATTTAGCATCTTGGAAATATTTTAGGAATAACTTAGCATACCCTCTGGTTTTAAAATCTATAGTTGTATTTTCCACCTAAATTAAGTTAATTTCTATTTGGTGGAAAAGAAACTGTTTTCAACTCAAGTCTTAGTTGTCCTGACTAGGAATGTGATGGTCTTAATTTCAGTTGAGATTATCTTAAGAATCTTTTTAGTGCCAATACTTTATTCATCTGTCATTTGTGACAACATCCATGAAAAATACTGAACAAAAAATAAATTGGTACAATTAAAAGTCATTACTGCCTGCTAAAACTACCTGAGTAAAACCCACTGTCCCATAGCCTCTAAGATGTTAAAGAAAGAAGTGGTCTGAGAACCATATTTTTAAAAATTCTTTGGCCTATTAGGAAATGAGAATTTCAAGACATTTAAAACTGTTAAGTTAAATAATTCACATTTGATTAATAGTGCTGAAGGCTTTTTTTATTACCAAGCCAGCAAAGACTTCCCATGTGTAATCATAATGCATTTCAAAGAAGGAAAACCCAGCTATATTTATACAGCAAATTCTCCTAATGCAGAGTGCATGTCTTCCATGTGCTCACTTCGGCAGCACATGTACAGAATGCATGTCTTCCATACTGTCATTCTTCAGGAGGAACTTGTGTTTGTGAGTATCTATGGACTGACAGGTAGATCTGTCATGTGTAGTGTTTCCATACAATGCTTGTATGGGCTTAGTGGATCTGAAAACTGAATAAGTTTATTTAGATTCTGTTTTAGTTAACTTCCCAATACTACATGAAAATACTCGAGGCTATTAACTTATAAAGAAATTTATTTAGCTCATAATTCTAGGGGTTTCAGCCCAAGATCAGTCAGCTCCATTGTTTTGGTCCTCTGGTATGAGTGCCTCATGGCAATGACAGTGAGGGCATGTTAGAGCAAACTCAAATTATGGAGCCAGGAAGCAGAAAAAAAGACTGAGAAGATGTGTGGGTCCCACAGTTTCTTTCAAGGCATGCCTCCCATGGCCTGTGTATCTGTTACAAGGTCTCACCTCCTAAAGGTCCACTGTATCTCTTAATAGTGCCATTCTAGAGAACAAACCTTCAGCAAATGGGCCTTCAGGTAACTCTCATCTAAACAAACCATAGCAGGCTCTCTTTGCCTCAGTGACCTCATTTATAAAATGGGAATAAAATAGTTATTATAGTGTAAGAATTAAGAGAATGAATGTAAAATTCATGCAGAATTTATGCATTCTCAGTAAAAGCAGCATAACTCTCAAAAGTTTATTCTTGAGGCCACATAGAGGTGAAAAAATTTAGGTATTACAATGTTTTGTGCCCATGGTATTAACAGTATAAAACAAATTTATAGTTTCATGTATGGGGGAGGGTGAATAATAAAAATGGATGTCTATAAAGGTTCCTGGTAGGAGATAGGACAATAATTTTTTTAAGGTGCTAAAGACAGCTTTAGTCTATTGGTTAGTCATTATCATCAATAGTTTACTAGGTTAATTGATCAAGGGACCCAGAATACATTTTCTATGTATGGTTAGCTTTATAAATCAATGGCTTCAAATATGCAGGACTATAGGTTTCTGGGACTTTCAGAAATATGTGATATTTGAGTCCATTTGCACACAAGTCATTACTTATAGGCTGAATAAATGTTATGTTTTCCATAATACATACAACATACATATTAGTTTATATGTACATATTTTATACATCGACTTCTCAAGAATGTGTATTACAATTATAATGAATAAAACAAAATTCCTTTGAAAGGTTTTGAATTTATAGAAACTTTCTTCATTATACCTCTTCTCAATTAAGAGATTTTTTTTTTTAAATCTACCAATCATGACTTGAGAGCTTGATTTTTAAGTTGACATTTGATAACGTTAAGATTCCACCTCACTCCAGAAAGAACCGCGTATATGGAAAAATCAATAACAAATGCTGGCGGGGCTGTGGGGAAAAAGGAACACTCCTCCACTGTTGGTGGGAATGTAGACTGGTCCAGCCACTGTGGAAATCAATATGGAGATTCCTCAAAAAACTACAACTGGAGGTTCCATTTGACCCAGCTATTCCCCTACTGGGGATCTTCCCGGAAGAATTAAAATCGTCATACCACAAGTACGTATGCACCACCATGTTCATAGCAACACAATTTGTAATAGCTAAGTCTTGGAAACAACCTAAATGCCCAACAACCAACAAATGGCTGAAGAAGATGTGGTTTTTCTACACAATGGAGTACTACACTGCCATAAAAAAGGACAAACTAGAGTCATTCATATATAAATGGATGTTCCTTGAGAACATACTCTTAAGTGAAATAAA